>PQWD01006072.1:0-29570 GCA_019425675.1 Leucinodes orbonalis
TACAAAGATAAAAGCGAACTATGACGACCTTTTGACTTTGATATCAATCAATATTGCACTTTGCATTCCATATAATGTTATTATCGGGAAGCAAATACACTGTCGCCATACTTGGGAACTAATCTACACAAAAACAATGAAGGACATGAATTATCAAGTCATCGGTAAAGTCATTGTCCGCAGTAAATCTCAGGACGAATGGTCAGTCAGGGCATAGCACGTTGTCATTTAGCAACCAGGCTTCAAAGATATATATATATATATAATATATATATATATATAATATATAATATATATATATATATATAATTATATATATATATATATATATTTATATATATAATATATATATATAATATATAATTATTATGTTATAAGGGTACAGGACGGTTTGGAAGCTCACCTGAGGTAGTGATACGCCAGACCATACAGAGCGGCATTAAAGGAGACCAACAACTGATAGACAGTTATTATCCTACATCATGCCGCACTGCGCCCGTCACCCGAGACAACAAATGTTAGGTCTCTTACCCCAGTAATTTCACTAGCTACAGTGCCCTCATCCCGAAACAGAAGTACATAACACTCCTGTTTCACGGGATGATATCTGGCACTGCGGTGGTACCTACCTAGACGACTCAGTATCGAGTCTACCAACTAGTAGACTCGATACTAAGTCGCCTAGATCGGCACACAGTTCCTTGGACTTAGAATTTTTCTTTGACTCTTTTAACGAACATGTGAGCTATCTCATGGTTTACGGCAACACACAGTGCAATAACAGGAACTACAACGCTAAGGGTATGGCCATGCTATTGCCTTAAATTGGGTCCATGTTCTAACTTATGGTGAAACCTAGTAACAAATTTTTTATGCAATACCGTAACTGCGGGTTACTTTGTCTCTTTTTTTAATTATTTTTTGATCATGGTGCTATAAATTGGTTTCTATTGAAATTAAAGATTTGTATTTTTTTTTACAGAAACTCGAGAGTATATTAAATAATATAAATATCCTAATTGGAATGAAATTCATGACAATTCTATTTTTTTTAAACTTTATGTTTGGGCCTATTTTGTTCCATGGAGCGGGTTACATTAGTCCACGGATTTGTGCAGAAAAAAAATGTGCTTAATTTACGCCGGAGGGCAATGTAACCATCGCTAAGTGCAAGCTAAAGTATTAATGAAAAGATTTATATAAAGAAAATCAACTTTTATTGTAAACTCTTACAATTTTCTTATAATTATTAATGAAGTCTTATAAGTTTCATATTCAGTCTTAATTAGGTAACTTAAATAACGTTATAGGAACAATCAAAACAGGATGGCATTAAAAAATTATAACTAATAAAGTAGAACTCTTTTACCTAGCTTTGGTAACAGTAATAAAGTTAGGTACTTATGAGAAACAAAAATCAATCAGCTTAATCAAATTATTGTGGATTATCCATTTCAGGGATAGAAAAACAGCCCTTCTTCATTAATTTAGGATCTTTGATCTTACAAACTACACGGTCCCAGCTGTAAAGTTGCTCATCTTTAATCATGGGCCAGCGCCAAAATGATTTTCCTCGCTTTAAACAGCTTACAAAAGCACCTTCTTGATTCGTTGACAAAATCTGACCAGGATATTTCCGTGAATTCCATGTTACTAAGACATGATCTCCAGTTACTATATTATTGGCAGAGCATGCTAGAACCGGTTTATTCTCCTCAACTGTCGGGAAGTCTCGCGATTCCATTTTTGAGCGCGTAGCATCTTGTGCTCCTTCAGCAGTCGAGATGTCATCAAGTTCTGATTGCATCCAGCCATGTAACTGAACAATATTGCTCATGGCAACATCATCTTCAGAGTCATCAAGCGCCAATATGTGGTCTTCTGTAGAAGATGCCAAAGTAATGGTAGACTCATTTTCGCTAGAAGATGACGACAAGCTGTGCCGTGGTCTACTTTTGGTTATCGTTTTATTTTTTTTGTTACTTTAACACCGGAAGTACTTGCCTGAAGCACTGATGGAGAGACCTGGAGGTACATTCAGTTTCTTCTTCCTTTCTTTCTTATCTGCACCTAAGATGGTATTTTGGAACCGAGATTGCTCTAATTTTTTTATGAAAGTATTTCCAACAAGCTCTGAATTTAAAATCCGGTCTTGATTCGGAAGCCTCGCCAAGGGTTCTTCTTTATTTATTGGGTATATGCCTGATTTTCTAAAACCGGATATCAAATCTTCTTTGGTTGAGGTTAGTGAATCTAACACTTCTTTTAACAGTCGTGGAAACTTCTTTAGGCGTCGTCTGTAATTTTCTGCCCATTTGACTATTCTTCCAGTTAAGTAGTATTTGGCGCCACTTGCACTTTAGTGGACGAAAATAAGCAACATCCAATGGCTGAAGAATGTGTGTGGCATGTGGTGGCAGACATACAAAGGCAATATCATACTTCTCACACTCAGACAAGACTTTTTTATTTATGTGCGATGCCAGGTTGTCTCCGATGATAACCTTACGTCCTTCCTTTTTTTTGAGTTTTGGCAACAGATGATTAAGAAACCAATCCTCAAACGTGGCAGAATCCATCCACCCACTCTTTGTCCTGTTGTAACGGGCACCTTCAGGACCGTCTCTAGTCCAAGTCGTCCAAAGATTTTCGGCTTTGAATACAATGTAGGGTGGAATAGCTTCACCGGCAGCGTTGGCACAAAACATCACTGTGAAGCTTATTTTCGTAGCATTTACGATAGTCTCCGGATATTTGGATCCCCTTCTGCATATGACCTTTCGTTTGCCGGGGTCGTCACAGAGATTGGTTTCGTCATAATTATAAATATTTTCTGGGGGAACATCTTCAGTTACTTTTTGGATATTATTAATAAACTCAGATATAATAGTTTCATCGACCTGACTACGGACTTGTTTAATGTTATTTGACAGTCTTCTAGATAATCCTCTATTTCGGCAAAGAAAGGATTTTACCCAGTCCCTGCCCGGAATATTATTTTTAAATATTGCCACTGTTCGACCTTGAGATTCCAGAAAATCCTTTATGATTATTCTCAAGTCAATGTCTGTCAGTGGGAATCCATACTCGGAAAGCGCTGTCAAATGCGCTGCAAATGCTTTTTCCTCTTCCTGAGTAAAGACAGCAGGTCTTCCAGGTTTACTGTTGAATTTATGAGATAATTTGTTTTTAATTGTAGATCTCGGTATGTTATACTTCTCAGCGGCAGCTCGTTGTGTAAGAAGTTTAGACCGTATTGCAGTAAGACATTCTTCTAGGTCTTTTATAGAGTAGTCGATATACCGCCTACTTCCCGGCTTCCGTCGATAATGTGACGGCATGCTGGTTTACTGTATCTGAAAGAAAAACGAGATAATTTAATTTTTAATGTTATTAAAACATCATAAGGTTACTTTAGCCCATGGGCCAAAGTTACCCGAAATTGGTGTCAAAGTATACCACATTTTTTAATTGCCAATGGTGGTAATAAATACTGTCTAAAAGTCAGTTACATTACTAACACTTTACTTCCAAAGACATGCCTGATACAGACAAATACAATAAACATGGAAAACTCACCACAATATCAGGCTTTTGATAAAAGTTTGCAGCACCAAAATTCACTCGTCCACCTGTCAAAAGTTTAACCGCCACTAACATGTAGAAACTCGTATCATCGTCGGTGAAACAGTACCACTAATGAAGCGCTAGTATAGCCATCTATCTTAAAATATATGAACTAAGTCGTTCGCCGCGCGCAGTATTGACATGGCGCGAAGTTTAAACTTTTTCCTGATTTGGGACAAAGTTACCTTCTAGGGTCAAACTAACCCGCACTTACGGTATTTTAAAGGTACAGGGAATGCTGTGCTTTTCTATATAAGTCTTTAGGACTCCCCCTACTGAATATATGAGGTTCTTGCGCCCTGTCAACTCGATAGTAGACAATATGGTCTGCTTAACTTTAAAGCAGACAAAATAAAGAATTTGTCTTTGGTAATATACCAGCGATAGGAGAAATGAGAGCAGTTATATTAACAAAACCTAATATTAAAAACATAATTACGTTCTTTAAATATTCATTGACCTAACAACAGCGACAAATAATAAAAACTGTTTTAAAATGTCATGCAACTACACAATATATATCCATATCGGTGAATACACCTTTCTTTTTAATATCCCTAATTTTAACAAATTACATTTATCAAAATCTTATCTTCATTGAGATTGTTGGACTTAGTTAATACATGATACAGGAAATTGAACCCTGTAATCAAAAAGGACGAATGATACAAAGAAAGTATTCGATAGATATGAAAACGAAATTTAGTAATTAATCTTTTAAAAAATATTTTTTCTTATATGTATATGATATAATATAACAACGGTCACACATCGCTTAAATCAGCATGGATTTTTAATTCATAAAATAGAAAATGCTTTAAGAATAGACATCAAAAGTTTAGGTATGTACCTATAACATTGTTTTATATGTGCTATAACTAAAACCACCTACGTCATTCTGATTGACATGTATGAGCTTATTTTTAATAATTTAAAAATTTGTTTAAAATATAGTGTCCTTTATACGTCAATATTAATTTCGGGAAAAGTTTAAATTGGTAGGTACATAAAAGAAAATGCCCATAATTATCGACACCGTAGCTTGCTTACTGTTATTTAACAGAATTAGTACTAATTATTTATCTAAATATTTCAAGGAGACTAAACTCAAATGCAGTCTCATTTCTCCTCCGTAGAACAAGATTTGGTTTCATACGTTGATATACCAGTACCTTACTCAAATTCGTACTAAGGATTTGTCTACTCTTATAATAAATAAATTAATATACACGATGAATGTTATTCACACAGCGTCATCTAGCCCCAAGTTAAACGTGAAGCCTGTATTATGGGTACTGTATATCGTCCAAGCGTGTCCGGCTACGGCGATCCTATGTGTCTAACCCAGGTACAGAAAAAATAAAAGAATTTATGGGTACTAAACAGCGGATAAACATACTTAATCATGCATAACCATCAGATGAGATGGGGAACAAATGTTGAACTGTACAAATTAAAATACATTTTTACACACACACTCTAAATCTTCAACTAAAGAGCGTATTCCCATTATAGGCGGTAATGCATTACTTTTCCATCTGGTAATGGTAGTGTCAATTAAGTAACATCTAGAGATCCGTTTGCGTGTTCAAATTAAAAAGACAACCTTAACCATTATCCAAAAATAAGTGTAACTGATCTTGAGATATATTTAAATCGTAAACAATACCCAAATTGAAAACAACACGCACTTAAATCCAGCATGCAAACTTTCCATAAATGCTCTCTTAGAAACGTAAATATTTGTCGAACCTGTTCCTTAATGTTCAGAATCAAGTACCTAACATGTGCATCAAGTATCTTGCATTCTACAATGCTCAAAGTCGGTCGGCAGTATCTTGGGGCAAGGTGAAAGCGCATAGTCGCTGGCGCATACGCAGTCTTACGGTCGCTCAGCTAGCGGCGCGCGTGTACGTCTCGGAGTCCCGAGTCCCGTCTTGGGACAATTTTCCAATTCCGCGCGTTATGTGCCCAAGTGCCCTTCCGTTCTCATTAGACAAAAGTGATCTGTGAAATAAGATAAACACAATATGGACATCGAAGCGGCAAAGGACGATCTGAGTTTTGAGGATGGAAAACTTGTGGTTTACACTGATATTGTGTGCAAAGTTAAATTAACCGGTAAATACTTGTTTTATTAATTATAAGTGGAATCTATGAATGTTAATTCATAGAAATGTGTAATACAACTTGATATTTATGGAACTATAGCAAAGTGAAAATGTGTGAAATAACATTTTATTAATTAAAATTTATGTATAATGATTACAAACAAGTAATTACTGACATAATTATCTTTTACACTTATTAAAATTAGCTTGTTTTCAAAGTTAGCTTGTATAAAGAATACGATATACTGAAATTGTCTGCACAATAAAAGCCCTCTTTTAAACGAAAAAAACTGCTAAAGTTAGGTCGTTCATTATAGGTACTCCAAACACAATAAGAAGAAAAAATCCTACGTTTTGATTCAACAATACAATCTTAAACACTGACAAAGTTAGGACTTTCATAATACACAAAAAACTAATTTCTGAAAAGAACCGATCAAGAAAAAGGCGAAAGGGGCCTAAATTCAAAAATAGATATCATCGTATAATATTCTTACTTAAGTCCTTGTCAAAGCGTCAATAGATCACTTAAAGAAAATTTTTTTGCTATATAAGTAAAAGTTATACCACAACGTTTAAATAATTTAAAGAGATATCTTCTTTCTGAAATTTACTTACAAATTAACGTACCCGAAACATTAATAAGAAATATGTTACTACCTTCTATAATACTTATA
This sequence comes from Leucinodes orbonalis, assembly GCA_019425675.1. Taxonomy (NCBI): domain Eukaryota; kingdom Metazoa; phylum Arthropoda; class Insecta; order Lepidoptera; family Crambidae; genus Leucinodes; species Leucinodes orbonalis. The sequence continues at coordinate 6,416 of PQWD01006072.1, forward strand.
ACTTTAAGTTAAATTATTCAAAATCTTAATAAATAGCAGAATTGAACTTTAATTTCAATAAGACCAGACATAAGCCTTTTCTGCAATGTTGAATTGTTTGCCCATATGTATAGATATAGGTAAGACAAGACTGTAGAAACAGTAATTGAATTCAAAATAATATTAATTAATTATTGTTATTCAAGCTTAATAGGTTCCAGCCATCTTATTTACACCTAAGGCAACCCTTATCTACACTATCTTACAATGGTCATTCTTTCGTTGGACTTTTCACTGTTGGCTGCTGATGGCCTTCAGGGTATCACCGGGCACATGGCAAGTGTGATAACTGTCAACCTTAGCAGCGAGACATGTACAATATACATTGCCAAATAACGAACCAGCACAACCAGCAGTAAACTGTACGACCCTTAATAATAAAGTACAAACACAATTTAGATTGCACTAACTTAAGATTGAATTGGCACGTCATATTTTCAGTCCGATTAGATAATTATGTTGTCAAAGACAAAATAATTATATTTTTACGATACGCATGTATAATAATGGCATAACTTAAACCTTGTCAAGCTTATGGGATGGATCAATTACCATCAAGGCGTAAGAGGAGATAAAAGAGGCAGCAAACTAACCAGCTTTTTACATACCACGATCGAATCGAGTGCCAAAACTGTTTCTAAACTTAATATACAAATAATCGATTATTAAACATTTAAAGAACATAAATATTTCATCATCAACATTAAAACAGAACTATACTTAAATTTGTAGAAGCTTACTTAGGAAATAGGTGGCAAATGAAGAATTTTCCACTGGTGTTAACAATAATTACACATCAAGAGAAAGATTACGGCATAGCAATGTCCCACAAGGAAGTGCACTAGGCCCACTTTTATATATTATAATTATTATTTTACGGCAGCAGCCCTAAAACTCGAAACAATTTAATATCTATTGTCTGTGTTTCCTGAGTGCATAATGCATCCAGATTACCAAGGAAATCGCCAACATATTAAATGATATCCATTTATTCTGCTGCCATCAACAGCACTTAATTCAACAAAAATGACAGTTATTTATTGTTGTTGCGATTAGTGTCACTCACTTTACATACCCTACTCATAATCTCTGAGCACGTCACTGATAATGACCTAGTTCTAATTAGAAGCTTCGCTATTGAGAGCAAACATAGAGGCCGATAAGCAAAATAACACTTCAATATGTAACATGAACCCTTTAACCGCAGCAGAAGTAAGTAATTAACCAACAAACAGACAAACAACAATTAGATAGATTTATAACAAACAACTATGGTGTTCACTGTTGATTATGTACAAAAAATTTCTTTCATCGTTTGCTTTAGGTTTCTTAACTTTTCAAGGACTTAAAAAGTATAAACTAAAACATGGCACCTCACAAAATGTAGTATGTATAGTATATAACCGTTACTTCGATAAATCGTCTCTTGTAAGTTGTTAAGTCATTATTGTGTATTGGAATCTAGATAAAAGTAATGCTTTTAAAATACCTATGATCCAGTATGAGATGGTTATAAAATTATTGGATACTTCGACACAAGTTTTACATTTTAAGTGAGTAGCTACACTATGGTGCCTTTTTATGACGTAGTGAAATTAGTATTTAAATAAAATTAGGCTTTTTAAATTAGTAAGAACCTACTCGTAAGTACTTAGTTGTACACTTGATCATACAAATTTATACCTAAATATTGTCAGAGCTCTTGATTCCAAATGAATCGTGATAAACCACTGTACATATAAGCTTACGATTGAATTAATACAACTCTTTGTATGCATTCCACGTAACCCCAAGCCTTATTTTTACATGTACAAATGAAAAGAAACTTTTGCACACCGCTGCCCTTTATTCTTGGCTCTTTTTATACCTACCTAACCGGTGGCGTGCACTCCATATATGCAAATAAGCAGTGCATATCCTGTGCGTCCAGACAACCCGGGAAATCGCCAACATATTAAATGATTCCCCTATTTGCCTCTACAGATTTGAAACAATAGGCGATCTGCTGTCATCAACAGCACTCAATTTGTCTTTCTTTTTGCATTAGTGTCACTCGCTTTGCATACCCTACTCATAATCTTTATGCACGTCACTGTAACTACCTAATAACAAATGGTGAATGACATATTTTTAAGTGTTTTACTACTTCATAAATATATGAACAATTTTTTATTGCTTATGTAAGCAGACGAGTTCTGGAGTGGAGACCGCGTCTCGGCAAGCGTAGCGTAGGACGCCCTCCGGCCCGATGGACCGACGACTTGCGAAAGGTCGCTGGGGGAGGCTGGATGAGGAAAGCGGAGGACCGGGATATCTGGCGCAAAATGGAGGAGAGCTTTCTCCAGCAGTGGACTGCGATAGGTTGAATAGGGATGTAAGCAGACAAGCATGCATCCCATCTGATGGAAAACGCCGCTCATAGACAACTGCAATGTCGAGAGCAACTTTAAACTCGCCCTGGTATTGATATATAACCCATATATGTGTTTTAATTTTCATTTATTTAATATCATATATAAAAGAAATTTGGATTCAATTCTTTTATAGGATCTAGGTATCTGTATACTTATTCATTAAAGTAATTATTTCAAACTTTTGTAGATATCTCATAAAATCATAACACAAATGGCCAAAACTAAAAAACTCTTTAAACAAGGTTATTACTCTTTTGACGTCTATCTATCAGATAAAAATTGTCATATAATCCATGGTCTTAAATGGCTTTGTTTTAAAAAATACTACTGCTGTGAAGTTTCATTATGCTCTTATTTCCCAATTGGTCAGCTGTTTAAAATTTAATAGAATAATTATTTGTTTTACTTTTATGTTAAAGTTATATTTGCCTTAATTCGTGATTTTATAAGTCTTAAATGAATAGAAAACCCAAAGTATTCTTAATATATTTATTTATTAAAAATACTTTGGGTTTTGTGTTTTTATAATTATGGTCAGCTCCATCGCACCATAACCTTATGTTCAGTATCTTGGTAGCATGCAACAATTATTGAAGGTCAACATATTGCGTAAAATCATATCTTAACGAAATTTGGAGCATATTGATTACAATGTATTAAGTAAAAATAAATAATCTGATAAATCGATTTACTTTAATCTGGTATGAGAACTCAGTATTTTCAAATTACATACTTGGAACCAACCAGTTCCTTTACTTACCTTTGATTCCTTCACTTGCGCATTACTAGATACAAATAGAATTAGTATCAGAGTGTCACACTATGTGTAGGTAGTTGTAGTTTAAGAGTACGTATGTACACAATGACGTAACTTTATCACTTTGAATGACCATTTGGGATAAGTAAATGGCGATCGAATTCACGTTAACAAAATATTAATGTAATAAATAGATAATGAATGAAAGCAACGGAGAATAAGATGTCTTTAAAGGATATTTAGGTATACATATTATGTACGCAATACATCTTAATCTACATAAATTATATTATCTGTGCCTACATTAAACTAAATTTGTACTAGTCATACTCGTAGCATACGGATTTTTCAAATAAATTAGTAAATATAAGTATTCTTATAAATTAACTAGTTCATTTTAGTAATTCAGTTTCGCAAACCTTTCTTTCGAAACACAAATCATTTTATTAATATTTTTTTTACGTTTCTTATTAGATATTTTAAGAATAATACAAATTGTACCGTACACTCCTGGTCACAGTATCATTATATGAATGGCGACTTGTTTATCATTTCCTGACAGTTCTCTTCGCGCGTACGAACACAGTACTCGTTTCGATGCGTTGCTTTCTAATATAATTTATAATTAGATAAGTGTCAGTAGAAATGGATATTGAGAAAGGACGCGTCCTCATTGGTCCAAAACCCACAATATTTACCAACGTTTCCTGTAGAATATCCAACCGTTCTGGTAGGTTACACAGATGATTTTTTTTTAAATTAACATTTTCACATAATAGGACGAATGAAAAAAAATCCAAAAATTGATTCATTATACTCATTCATTATTAATTAAGTATGTAAAACTGAACATATTTTTTATGTACCCAGTAATCTTTTATTAATTATGAATAGTCTTAACAAACATTATCAAAAACTTTACAAAAGTCTTTTGAATGGACAATTAAACGATGAATTAAAAATAGTGTGAATCTACCACCGGTTCGGACAGTTAATTCTACTGAGAAGACTCCGGCAAGCATCTCAGTAGATACTTTTTTCATACGCCAATTATCGAACAAACATTTTAACTTATAAGTAAGTCCATACATCATTATCATCTACAGCCTTCCCTCAAAAGACATACTTTGACTTTGATCTAAAATCTGCAGATTAGTATTGCTAGAAAACTTTGTAGAATTTAATTAAATAGGTATCTGAATACATTTTCCTACAAAAGATTTACTAACTTTGCTAAGTCTAAGTTTTCGCACAGTAAGTTTGGCTTTTCTTCTCATCATGAAGTTATTAAAATTGAAGAATAGTATTACAATAACGTGGATATTTTAACAATAATGAACTGACTTAATATTAAACAGTTTACCGTACTTATCAACTTATTATAGTTGAATCTTAAAGAGAGATTCCATGAACCGGATAAAAAATAAACAACATTACTGACGTATTCAGATAAGAAAAAAACATATAAACTTAACCAGGTATACCAGATTGACAGGTAAAGAAAATTGTAAATAATAGATAAGTACCTACCTCGTCAAAGTTCTTTAAAAAATGCGGGAATACTTAGATACATAAAATTTAAATTACATAAAAACAAAGATGAGACCACATTACATTCGGAGCTTTAGAAATAATTGCAATTTTATTTATTTAAGTTATTGTTTTATTTACGGCAGTTAGGAGTTTTGTCACGTAAGTGGAGTGGTTTTGGCGAAAATATACATGAGAGTACGGTATGCGTTTTCAAATATTTTGCATTAGTGAATTAGAGGGTCCGTTATTCGTAATCGCGTGGTTTCGGTGTAACGCTTTTCGTGGTAGCGTCTATTCGTTGTTAAGTGATTCGTAATGGTGAACTTACGTTATTGTGTAATTCGTTGTTACATTTTTCGAAGTCACGTATCGCACCCTATGTGGTATCAACTACTGTGTGTTATTAACATATTTATATGGAAAATTGTTACTAACATTTACTGTATTTGAGTTGTATTTGTTGGATCTAAGTTATCTGAACAAAGAATTATTTTTATTAAGAACTGAACGCGCAAATGTCTAAACTCTAGCAACACGCCCTTAATAAGTTTTAGGCTGAGAGCCATCTTCGGATAATGAAGCTATAAAAGCCATTTTTAGCCAACTGTGAAAAGTCAATCCGTAAAAAGCTCTCAATTGGACTGTATCGTCGTTATGGTGAATGGTGTTTTGCCACCTTGTTATTTCTCAACTGTATCTGTAAGCTGAACTGCTATGACAAGAGAAACAAAGGAGTGGAAGGTTAAGCAGGTATCCACGTAGATGAACTGAAACGGGGTCACATTCAGGCACCATAGGCATAATATAATAAGTGTTGCATTGAGTAGGTTACATACGCTTACGCGCTTGAGTAACAATATTCTATAGTTTGGGTTTGTGTACGTACAATTTATCTGTTATCTACTCGGGTTCCAGTAACATACATATTTTTATCTTAGTTTTGCCAAAGATCCTCTTTCTACGTAAATAATAAATTAATTAATGGTATTTTTAATTTAAAACAAATATCCAATTTTAGGCACTCGGTATGAAACTTCGGACTTCTGCTTAAGCTGTGAAGATAACCAGGGGTCAACGAGATAGGCTTTACAAAATTGATACTATACTCAGTAGTCAAAATTTAATGCTGTTACTACAGACATAACGTCTATTATTGAACAAAGGCAATTATATTAAAGTTCATTTCATTGATGACGTTGATGTCCATGTTAGTTTACAATAGCTCCTAAAATTTTTACAAGTTTCTCTATATGACCCAGAGCATTGCAAGTTTGCAACATTTTTTAAATGGAGCTTGCAGTTTCAGGCCATATCGATTAACAATGTATCATATCCAGTAGCTGATTATTGTCGCCTGTTCAAACACGAATCCTCAAGTTGTTTTGGTACATTCTTTAAGCTGAGGGCACATTGACCGATTTCGCACTTCGCCAAGTAGACAGGGAGTAGAGCTGCACGGCAACGCATCACGAGAGCAACCACGTCACAAACATCAACCGACACCCGAGATATTAACCACGACCACCCTTGTCAGAGTGAGACTCATGTTTTAAATGGTAACTCGCTATGTTATTTTTATTATTACATTTTCATTATCAGGCAAACGACAGTTCACATAATGGGAAATGATATCACCACACATAAGTAAGGGGGTCGAGGAACTATGGACCTCCGATAATCTCAAATTTGATCCGAAGATTTACCTTTATGTAGGTCCCTCCTATTTTTAATATGACCTTGTAAATCCTAAACTACTATTTATTTTTTCAGGCATACCATGGAGAAGAAAAAATGGAGAAACCTGCAAAAGCGAATTCATAATTCTCAACGACGCGTGTGGTGCTATAAGGCCTGGACGGCTTACTTACATTTTAGGACCGTCAGGAGCTGGAAAGACAACCCTTATGAATATACTAGGGGGCAGGAAGTAGGTGACTATATCATGATTCTATTCTTTACCTTAAATCAAAGTAAGAATAGATTCCATTAAAAGTAGTTGTTTACTTTCTTGCCGTTTCCAATGACCCACATTTTAATGACGTTTGTGTATAGCCAAAGGGCCAAAGTATTTATTTTTCAAATTTAAAATGGGTACCTATTTACCTAACTGTTATTGAGATTTTGATGACTGTATTTTTTTGTAATATCCGTGCAATTTCTGAATTTGATTAACGTAAATCCTTTTCAAAAGATCATATATCTACATTTTGAGTAAATTTTAATTTTGATGGGGTTTAAAATCAGCACATAGTCCAAACTTACTCGTAGATGCAGATATTCTGAAGCATACGAATAATTAGCAATGTTTGCCCAGGAAGGTTGGGGTAAAAGGATCAATGGAAGGAGCTGGTCGCAACGCAGTGCTCGTCAGCCAACACGCCACATTACTTGACACCCTCACTGCAGGGGAGACCTTGACTTTTGCTGCACGCCTCAAATTGCCAAACATGCTGACCTGGGATCGAAATATACTGGTCAGTTAAGGTTTCATACTCTCGTCATAGTTAGGTAAAAACATACATATTTTTAATTATCATCACATTCATATTACAGCCGCACGCTTTGTTTGGGTCAACATATTATAAATCACTAAGTTTTTACCAGAACCGTACCCACAAAGTTTTAGTCATTTTTTTAAATTCTTTACTCTCACCTGGTGGTAGGCCATGACGAGGCCGATGATGATGATGATTATATTGAAAATAATTTTGTGTAGACCACGTAAAAACTAAAAAAAATACCTAGGTAAACACTTAAACTAGAAAAAAAACTCTTAATTAATTCCTAAACGTAATTATTTGACGACCCATATAGTGTAAAGGTTCTAACATCGGCTCTTACACTAAAGGGTTCCGGTTCGATTCCCGGGAAGTACAAACATTTTGTCCATGAACATGTCTGTTTGTATTGGTCTGGGTATTTTCTATATTTAATATGTATAGATTTACAAAAAAAGTATTAAGTATGTTTATCCATTGTTTAATATCATATTACAGGCTAAATGCTTAGTTTTGGTCTAGATAGCGCTGTGTATGTAAGTGGATATTTATATTCATATTATATTATTCAGATAGATATGTACTAAAAATTATAAGCGATATATTTTCAGATAGATATTCTTCAGTGTAATTTCGGACATATTGAAACTTAGTACAGTTTATTTATTTAATACAGTAATAAATTTTTTAAATAACGGCAGTTAAAAGTTATACAAGCTGAAAATTATTGTTACAGATATCAAACATATTAAAGCAGTTGGGAATATCTGATATCCACAATACAAAAGCCGGCAACCTCTCTGGTGGGAAAGGAAGAGACTTACCATTGCTTGCGAACTTCTGATCGATCCCACTGTTATGCTGCTCGATGAGCCTACCAGGTAACACGAGACTAAAATAAAATATTGAAAATGTCCAAGCGTTTTAAAGAAATCATATTGGATGACTGTTTTCTTTAGGTACCTATGTGGAAATAAGCAGGTATCATCAGGGGTTGATCCAGTAGGTGCTATGCACTTTTGTGTTTCGGGATGAGGGCATTGTACGCATTATGGAGAATAATAACTGTTTATCAGTTGTTGGTCTCCTTCAATGCCGCCCTATCATGGTCAGGCGTTTGACTTACCATCAGGTGACCGTCCAGTTCACGTCGTAAGATAAAAATAAAATAAATATCTAGGGAGAAGATGGGGGAGACCTATGTCGAGCAGTGTACTGCAGATAATCATTCTAAAACCACTATGTTTATATTACAGCGGCCTGGACTCTGTGTCGTCCATGTCCGTCGCGCGAGCACTTTTGACGGTAGCACGAAGCGGAAAGACGGTAGCTTGCGTCATCCACCAGCCATCTTCCCAGTTGTTCAACTGCGCTGATGACGTTATACTGTTGTCAAATGGCAGACGCTGTACTCAGGGGCGTTAGCTGACATTCTGGTACATTGTCAGAGCTGGCTTTGTTTGTCCACAGTACTACACATGGCTGACTTTAGTAAGTTAGTTTTTCGTTTGGTCTGGGTTTTTCTATGTATAATATGTAGATATTTACAGGCTCAGTTTATGTTTTTGTTTTCCGCAGTATTAGAAATAGCGGCAGGTGAACACGTTGGTAATTCGGCACTCTTGGAAACGGAAGCAAAAAGTTATGCATATGAAATGAGGAGAATAGCGAAGAGTGACATTCATGAAGCAAATTTAAAAGGTAAACAAAAATGCATTAATTAATAATTTACTAAACTGTGTAATTAAGGAAATCGATTAAAGGTAGAAGAGGCTCTGTAGGTGCCTTGAATAGAAGAAAATGCTGCTTTTTACTTGCTTAGAAATAACTCTATACCTACCTATTATTTATTTTAAAATTTTCAGATAGTTACAAATGTAATAGTTAAATGTAAATGTATAGTTCATTGATAATATACATATTAATTAAAAGATTTTACCACAATAATTTGTGACTGAGACAAATTGTAGATATACAGCAACATACACCTATTCATTGAATTATGGTTACGAATTGTAGGTCAGGCAGTAGAAACGGTAGCGTTGTTGGAAACTCGGCAGCCACCAACTGAAGGGTACCAGGCGAACGTACGTCAACAACTCGGTGCTTTGCTCTGGCGATGTTGGATAGGAGCGCTAAGAGATGTACATTTAACACAGGTAAATAATACTCTAGGCCTTCCACATAATTTTAAAGTTTGAAAAATACAATAAATTTAAGGGGACGGCCAATGGATCTCCCCATTACCCGTCCGTAAATGAAATGGGATAATTTCAATTATTTTATCACATTCCCTCTGTCCCCGTAAGAGGGAACACGGCCAATGGGGCAACGGAAATACATCGTATTTTCGATAAGATAACAACCTAACCTAATACCTAAAATATTTCGGGATGAATCTGCCAAATTTTTTATAGTCGAATTAGCCCGTAACACAATAGGTAGATATTTTTATTTTCATTGTTTAAACTCGTTATGTCGATTCTAACTGTTTTTTAATATTGCTATGAAGTTCAGGAGCTGAATATTGTAAGAGAAATGCAAATAATTTACGGAGTATAATCCAGTTAACTAGAATTTATTCAACATTTAACTGGAGTTAATAACTCGAATGTTTAATAGAAAATGTATTGCTTGAAGGACTTTATTCTCTTCTTTATAGCCTATGAGTTCAATTGAGTCCTATTTATTATTATCAGTTGTCACAATATAATAGGCATGATGACTGGGTCCTGCAATCGTAAGAACTATTTCATATTATTATAAATCTGGGTTAAAATAGCGATGTTCAAACTCTTTCATTTCATTAATATATAATTATACCAACTTTTGCTATTAAACCATTTTAATAACCGCAACATTTTAATATAGTTGTAGTACAAAATTCATAAACTATGCATGCATAAACAACAAAGGCGTCACTAATTATTAAGTAGCCATTTGTATAAAGCGTTTATGAGAAGTCCATTAAAATATGTTTAGAATTAGGAACCTCTGTGAGTTTTAATGTCATTAGTTTACGAATGCTTATATTATTAAGCAGTCCATTGACACTATATCAGAAAAAAATGTCGTCCACAGATATAATTATCTGCAGATCCGTCTCGCCGCCCACCTGCTGGTGGCATTGCTGCTCGGCGCGCTGTACCACGGCGCTGGAGAAGACGCCGGCCGCACACTCTCAAACATGGCTGTCTTTTCTTCTTTTTGTTATTTATCTTCTTCTCAAATTCTATGCCGCCGATACACACATGTAAGTGTCACATATCTAGCATATAACTCTCAGTGCATAGCCAGGTCTAACCCAGGCGCGGGCGAAATGTCTTAGCGAGGCCTTTTGACAGTATGTTATACGAGAAATGCCGCCCTTTTTCATCGGGTATTAGACAATTGAGACCAACAGACAGCTTAACTTAGAAGTATGTTTTCGGCGTTCAGTGTTTCTGAATCATTCATCCCAAGTGAGTTCGAGCCCAGGGCCGGATCTAGGGGGGGCAGACGGGGGCACGTGCCCGGGCGGCACGGTCAGGGGGCGGCAAACCGACTAATGGACCACTCATCATTTACCTTACTTGCCCGCGGAATAAATAATAGTACAAGTGCATGGCCATAGAAATACGACTGATAACCGGAGCGCGGAGTAAGGCATGTTACTGAACCATTACATTTTTTTGCATAGTTCTAAATAGGCGCCCGCAGATCACGGTCAGCAGGCGGGTGCAGCTGCGATCTGAGGAATGACGCTGTATACGAAAACTCTCTCGTCGATCTCTATACAGGGCAGCAGTGTATTATTTCAAAGTTACGTAGTTATTTCTCTATGTTAATTGATGCCAACTTAGCTGCTTTAAAGCTATATCATTTTCATGATGGACAGCTACAATTGAAAAAAATAAACAATTAAGCTCCTTTTACTTGCATCAAGCGACCACGTTTTTTAAGAAAAATACAAATAAATTGGAAATAAAACGCCTTTTTCATCCAGTGTGACTTCGAAAAAGCTGAGGCGAGTAGTCTTATTTCATTATAGAACTTAATTGATTAATATCAATACAATAATTGATAAATTGTAACTTTTTAATGACATTGCTTTTTTGCCGAGGTTAGGATGGTTATGAAACAGCTTAAGCGTTATTAGACCCCGCTACGACGGATATACCGCAGAGCTTTTGAAAGTAGGGGCACGCCAGTGCTTAAGACCCTTCAGAAGCTTTTTAATTCCGGAATCGGTGATGGTGCGACACCAAAGGTGAGGAGCAATGGCGTGGTGGTGTTCTTCTTCAAGATGAAAACCTTTTCCCTCATTTTGCGCCAGATATTCCGGTCCTCCGTTTTTCTCATCCAGACTCCACCAGCGACTTTTCGCAAGTTGTCGGTCCATCGGGCCGGAGGGCGTCCTACGTTACGCTTGCCAAGACGCGGTCTCCGCTCCAGAACTCGTCTGCTCCAACGGCCATCGGTTCTGCGACATCATTACCACTGCCACTTCAGTTCGCTAATCTGGCGAATATTAATTCTTTTGGTAATTTTACATCATTTCTGATTTTATGTATAAGAGTCTCCCAACATAGCACGCTCCATCGCTCGTTGAGTAACTTTGAATTTCTGAACCAATCCGCAGTCAGTGTCCATGTCTCATCTGCGTATGTTGGTATGGGTAGGACGTATTTCTCAAAGACTTTTGTCCTTAAGCGTTGCGGAATCGTCGACGTGAAGATCTGATGTAACTTGCCTGATGCCGCCAGCCCAAATGAATCCTCCTACTAGCTTCCCTTCCGAAATTGTGCCGGTCAAGTTTTAGCCCAAGTAAACTTATTCTTGGACAATCTGGAGAAGGACGCCACCGACGCTTATCAGAAACGCTACCGGTCTATAATTCTTCAAGAGAGCTTTATCACCCTTCTTAAAGAACGCTTGTGGACCACGCTTCCAGTGTAGTTCCCAGGTAGATGACGGCATTAAAAGAGCTCACCTAATGTCCTAAGGATGGGTTGTCCACCGGTGTTTAGGAGTTCTGTCGTAATACCGTCATCCCACGGGGCCCTTTCATTTCTCAGTTGCTTCAGTGCTGCACTAATTTCGCTAACGTCAACATCCGGCATATCCTACGTACAATGGTGCCTTAGTAGGGCACGTAGATCTTCGCTGTCTTCGGTCTGTACTGATGAGCGCTCGACAAATCCATAGAATTTCTCAACCTCTTCCAGGATCTGTTGGCGTAATGTGAGTAGTTGGCCATCTGCTATATTAAGCTTCACCAGAATGCTCCTTCCAAGTGGTTTTTGGAAAACTTTGGGCCCCTGTTCTCCTTAATAAGGTCCTTAATTAACCTTGTATTGAAATAGTAGAATTCTCTGCGAACGAGTTTTCGTATCCGCTTGGAGAGAGCCTAATATTCCGGGTATGATAAGTTAAAGTCAAAATTCATTTATTTAAATTAGGCTTACAAAAAGCACTTATGAACGACAAAAATATACAAAAATTACATTACAAAAAAACAAATTTATTTCTTTGAACTGTTCTTTAAGAGAGTCACGTGGTCTAAGGTTGTAGATAAAAGCTCTTTTTGTAGCACAAATATTGTATCAATGTCGGCAGCCGTACCCCACAACGGTAGACCATACGACATTACATTATAAAAATGACTAAAATAAACTAATCTTGCCGTTTTTACATCTGTTACGAGTTATCTTAGATATTAAAAGCTTATTGAAGAATTAACGACCCATTACGATATTGTGCCACATCTTCAAGTTATTCTCCAGAGTCATTATGATCCGTCTCGCGCATATGTTTGACGATTTCCAGCCCTCCGAACAAGCCGGGTTCCTCAAAGGCTTCAGCACCATAGACTACATATTACATACGCTGTGGCAGGTTATACAGAAGAGCGGAGAGTATAACTGACCATTATGTTTGGCGTTTGTGGACTATGAGAAAGCCTTCGATTCGATCGAGACTTGGGCTGTGTTTCATTCCCTCCAACGGTGCCTGACTTGACTACTGCTATATCGAATTGTTGAGATGTTTGTACGAGAGCGCTACTATGTCAGGCCGAGTACATGAAGAGCTTACCATTGGCTTATCATTGGCACCGAGGAGTAAGACAAGGAGATGTAATATCTCTGAAACTGATCACAGCTGCGTAAAAAGTTGCAGCTTTGTCCAAATGTCAATCAATTTGAGGACCTATTATATAAATTAGTGAAATAATATAGGATGATAAAGGTAAAAATAAATAAAAGAGGGCGGGGGCGGCATTTCTAAATTTTTGCCCCACCCAAAAAAAAATGAAGATTAACTAGAGGTCGGAATAAGGTAGAGCTAAAACTGCATTTTGTTTCAGATTTTGATATTAATATGAATTTCGCGAGATTTTAAATCCTCTGATTGGCCCAGGTGATTGGCGTTTAAAATCCCAAATAAATATTAATAGGATATCTCTATTCTGTATAGATAGATAAAATATTTATTCAATTAATCAAGCATCTCTGAGATCTCCCTAACCTAATAGGTGTTCCTGTGCCTAACAGGTTCCACAAATTGTTCAAAGTTTTATATAAGTCCATCTTAATCTTATAAACGAACGCAATAAAAAAATATTAAGCATCTTTTATCTACATATAGAAGCATATCTACATAAACAATTTTACTTTTTTTCGATCTTGCTGAAACCTAAAGGATATCAACTAGTCTACAACTAACAAACTATGAAAGTAAGTATGCGCCCTCCGATCGGTAGGCAACAGTCACACTAATACAATGAGCCAGCAACGCTCCCCTAATGCATTAACCGTCCAAAAGCTANCTATTTTTTTGGGATTTTGACCATAAAAATGCCAAACTCTTTCCGCCAAAGTAGCCAATTCACCAATCTATTGCTAGTCACAGCACGAGATATTTGCTTGGGTCCCAAAATATGGAATCTCTATAGGTACTCAATTATTTATTTCTCTAGAAATGTAGATACTGTGGTTTGGATAATTACCAAAACATTTTAAGCCCTGTTTTAAGAGTGCTGGAATCTTGCATCATTGCAGCCCAATCTACTTTACAATGGAACTCAAATAAAAAACAGCAATATATTTTTTCAGTTTCTTTGCGCAACTGTATTCCTGTTTCCGGCATGGTACCTAACATCGCAGCCACTTCAGTTCCACCGGATGGGGCTGGCGTGGGTTATCTGCATTTTACTAACAATCCTTGCACAGACCTTCGGATTGGTCGTTGGAGCCGCTTGTGACGTAAAGGTAAGTTGATCAATAACGCTCTATTATAACCCTATTATAAATGGCGGTGCAACAGTTTATACCGAGGTGGGACCTTTCGACCGTATCTATTAGCTTTTTTCTCTCTATTTATAACTTTCTACTGTTCTCTGTGCTTGTATAGTTTATGATTGTTGTTCATTTATTTTTATCTATGACTAGTTTTTGTGTAGGTAAAATTTGTATTTATTTTACGGTCAATAAATATTTTTTCTTTCTTTCATTATTCCACGTTCTTGAAAATTACTTGTCGAAACTTTAGGTGCCCAACTTGTCAGTAAGAATTGCAGGAAAACCCAACTGAACAACATTAATTTTGATTTGATGGTATCTTTTGCACCCTGGTTTATTCTCGAGGCAAAGAAACCAACAGAAAAGCCTTCTGCCCTCGGCTTTTGCCCGATTCAGCCGTCAAGATTGTGGCAACCAGCAGAAGTCAGTGAAGTTTAACAAAAAGTCCATGACTCGGGGGTTTAATCTCTATCTACAACAAATATTTGTATTAGTTTTGATCCTGTTTTTTTCTACTTATGTTACAAGGACAGTGTAATATATATATCAGTACTTTTTTTATTTAAATAAATATTTTTCCACTTGCAGCTGGGTCTTTTTGTGATACCCGCCGCGAACATTCCAATGCTGATGTTCTCCGAGTTTTTCATTCCGTACCGAGACATCCCGGTGTACCTGCGCCCATTTGCCGCAATCTCCTACTTCAAATATGCATTTGACGCATTCCTCGAGATTGTCTATGGTTTAGGAAGAGAACGCATGCCTTGCCATGATGTATTCTTCTGTATGATGTTTTCAAACCCTATAGAATATATTAAACACTTAGGTTTGGCCAGAAATTTATTTGGCGACATTTTAGCTTTAATAATATGGATCGTAATATTACAGGTATCTCTTATTTGCATTCTAATGTATAGGGTCCACAGAGCCTGTAGATGATAGTACAAATTAGTTTTTCTAAAATACATAAGTACAAATGTATTTAAAAACAGATGTAAATAATTTTAAATAGGGAAGTTTTCCATTAAGGATCTGATTGACTTTTATATGTATAGATTTTTATATTAAAAATAACCAAGAATTTTCACTTAATATTAATGGATAATAAATACTCAACTTTTTAAACAATTTAATACAAATCAATTTATTTAATAATGAAATACTTAATAAATTACCTTCAATGAGCCGACATAACAATTAATGATATTAATTAATTGACTATCTAACATGACAACTAATTGTGTAAGTTCATATTGTGATTAAAATATATTTTTTACAAAGAAACGTATGTTTGATTTAAAATAAAACAAATGAATCCCAACGAATCTATGATGTTTATTAAATATATTTAACACATTTATAATATATGATAATTACAAGCCGCAATGTTTTTCAATTGACATCATTATTATTTACAAGAAAAGCCAAACTATACGCAGTTAGGTACTAAAGCAATTATTATGATAGTTTGAGTGTTACTAAAAGTGAATATAAAAATACTCCTGTTTTCTATATCAGTCCACCTTAACATTCTTAGTAATCTTTAATTCGTACAGACTTATTTCATACCTTGATTTCGTAATATGACAGATGAGCTCAGACGCCACTGAGCTACCGAGGAACTTATTTTATTGCGATTATAACGTGCAAATAATTATCAATTATTGCTATAGGAACATAAATAAATATCTAAAAATGTACAAGTCTCACCGGAATTTCGAATCTGAATTGTCAAGCAGATTTCGTATCTACTTACAAAGTCTCATCGGGATACAATTTGATATCTACATTGCGTAGTTTCACTAAAAGCAATCAGAAGGTAACTATCCGAAATAAGGTTATAGACATGTAACAATAGAATCAAATAGATTATCGCTCACTGCATGGGCTAGCACAAGCAGCTATATGTGACGCATCCAACTTATATTTTAGACCCTCCAGCGATATTGTGTACGAATCGCTCTGCCGTCAATATTCGCGACACCGGTTGCTTTCCAAACAGATTAAAGTAAAATCAGTTTGCAGTTTTTTTTTATCTGGTTCAATCCCTGTTGGTACATACAGATAACTTAAACAATTGTTGCATTCCCAAAAGATCACAATCAATGATCTACCCAAAATCTAATTTTTGTTAACGCGTTTGTATAGATCAGAAAACTTGTACTGATCAGAAGACTGCGGGTGGGTTTTGGCCAGTGCCGTAAGTGTCGGGTAAGATGGGGATATTCCAAAAGTAGTATGTGCGACTGTGGTCCCCCTCAGATAATGGAACACCTACTGTCTTGCCCGAACTGTCCTTCTTTGTGCGGTTTCCGGGACCTCTGGGTGGCAAATGAAAGGGCGATTAGTGGCCCAATATTGGTCGCTTTACCATATTAAACTTGTTAATCCATATTGACTCGAAAAGAAGAAGAAAAAGTGAACGTCTTTCGGATAGCAATTTGTACTTTGCCACGTGACGAACCTGGTATTTTCATTATTTTCCTACCCTTGATTTGACGTTATAATAAACATACATATATACCCATACATTTTCTTAGATAGTTACATGTCTCAGTATTTATTTTACCACATTATAAAACTATAATACAATCGTAACACAGGGAATCACGTAGCAGGTACCTACATAATGTCAACTTTAATATTATTATTATTCAAATATTGTACAAGAATTTAAAAATACATGCAGACATTAAGAAATAATTTACCTAAGCTCATTTTATAAGGAAATACTTTTAACGGACTAGAAACTTACAATGTTCTTGGTATCTGCACTTAATTCAGATAAGTACCTAATAAAAGTTACATACAACAAGCCAGCACTGTATGTAAAAATATCGCATATGTTATATAATAATCTTAATAAGTATAATAAAATCATAAAATTTTTAGATAATAAATATATACATATTCCTATGTAAATTAACTACTTATTTTTACTTTTTACAGTTCCTAAACATTCACGAATGCTTAAATGTCTTTTAATAGAATAAAATACTGATAAATAATAATAAAAATCATGCGAAACAAGAAATACTTGTGATAACTTATTACCTAAATGCAAACAAACAAAAAATACTTATTCGAGTTTTCTAATTCTCACATACAAATAACGACACGGATCAACAATGCCAACGTTACTGAAAAATAGAGGTATTGTATGTTTGATCATGGTAAGGTGTCGTGACAACAATTTACTTTGTTCATACGTATGCATTAATATGCAAAGTAAAGATTACATATACAATTCTTATTTATACATAAAAAAATCATTTTGTCTTTAAATTTAAATGTTTACATCATCATCAACCTGTAACAGCCCACTTCAGGGCGCAGGCCCCCTTTCCCCACCACGTGGGAACAATTATTGTCTACGGGCCCCTAAGTTTTCAAATTTTTACACATTACCAGTTAAGTTAACCAATAATGTAAGTGAAGGATTAAAATGTGAGAAAACAAGATTTAATTTGAAATGATAGGACATACATTTTAATTATTTATTTATTTATAAAAATAATTCATATAAATAAGAAGTGTAGTTTTAAATATCGTTTACAACGATTATACAGTCAAATAAAAATAAATAACTATCTATCATTTCCAGTTCCTTCGTCAGTCACAGCCATATCTTTAGTTTGCTGTCTACAAGCATTTTGTTGTATCTTAACAGATAAGAAAAGTTAATAATTATGCTTTCGTTTATAACACAAAATTTGTAAACTTGTATATAAGAATGATCAAATCATAGAAATAGGCAAGAACATTTCAGCGTACCTTGGGAATTTAATGTCTGGACTTCCTTTTCACCACCACGCTCTTTCATTGTTATAGAAATGTATTAATTTGTATCTATAAAAAGTTAATGTTAATTTTTAAAAAATACCTACCTCGATGCATTTTATTACACTTAATAAGTATGCCATATCATTCTCTAGTCGGAATAAAAAATCATCCCGTATACTGAAATTTAGTACTATTTCCTTTCAAGTATGCTGTCCATCATGTCATATGAAAAAGTTAACGATTAATGAACTACCTACTATTGTATCATTTTCAAGTAAAATCTGACCACATGAATAGATACGTGACAATAATAGCATTATTAAATTTACCGTGATGAATGAAAGTGAAAACTCACACTATTACAAAGCTGCATAATACGTCACAAGACAAACATTAGATGTACAAATATTTATAACCATAGAAAAATACAATAGCACATTCATCTCAAACCAATACAGCACCACCATATATATTACTCTTAATTCGATTCATACAAAAGTATATATATATATATAGAGTATAATGCAATAAGTGCAATGCAATCTTTTATTCTCATTTAAAAGCGGAATGATCAGAGTCTTTGGTGCTACAAATACTTACATTTAAACATTGCGTGTTATTCATAACACCTACTTATTTAAAAATATCCATATTTTACATTAACATGTGATTTCTATTAGAACTTCCTCCTTGAAATACTATTGAGAAATTAAATGCTTAGTAGCCTCTCTTTCAAATTATTTCGTCTTTTGTGTCGTTCCATGGCATTATGAAGGTAAGTCATTTAAATTACACAGTTTCCTGAAACAAAACACAAGCGATTTTGGTTATATCATAAATAACAAAGTATTTTAAAAAATGTGGTATGTTTGCTAAAAAGAACTATAATTATAGAAAAATATGAAGAACATAAATATGTTTTAACTAAATAACTTATATAAAATAAAAACAATTTTACTACCCTAATATTTACCTGCAATAATCAGGTGGCAGTGTCAATATCTTGTACCATAACAATACACTCAGAATCACACTCCATGTTCTGAGGGGTCCAAATAAAAATGCCATTGTGCCATATTCCAGCCAAAAGAAGTAGGCTAACAAAAACTGTATGGACAGTAGAAATATAAATGGTATATCTCTTATAAATCGCTTTATGCCTCGAAGCGCCGGACTAAACAGGCGTGTCTCCAGACAATACGCCAGGACTAGAATAAGAGGTAACTGAACGAACATCAACTGAACACTTCCGTACATATAAGTAAAAGGTTCAGGCAGGAATGCCCCTTTTATAATTATGCCCCAAGCAAAAATAGCCCCCACATAGCCATCAATCAGTTCACCGATGGCCCATGGTCCAAATGGCAGATATATTGCATATAATACAATAGGGTAAAACACTCGATCAATTTTACTCAATAACCATACACGCCGAAGTATATGGCTGCCTAATTTTCGACGGTATTTTGGCGGACGTGCTTGCAGACGAAGAACGAGCAATGGAATCACATTAGCCATGAGTAATGTGGCAAACACAGTTTGAAACTGAAACATACATAAAATTGTACTGTTTAGAAATACACATACAATAATTTATCAATATTGGGAAGTTATAGAATTTACTTACTACAACACCCGCGTCAAGCATAAGCAAAATCCTTGGTGTAATTT
This sequence comes from Leucinodes orbonalis, assembly GCA_019425675.1. Classification (NCBI taxonomy): domain Eukaryota; kingdom Metazoa; phylum Arthropoda; class Insecta; order Lepidoptera; family Crambidae; genus Leucinodes; species Leucinodes orbonalis. The sequence continues at coordinate 26,391 of PQWD01006072.1, forward strand.
CAAAATTCACCTGAGACCCGTCCAAGGCAAATGGATGTTCCACAGTTGTTTCCTTGCCAACTTCATCTGTGACTGTCACATAAAGATAATGCAGCCCATTACTAAACAAGTGTGGCAACCACTGACACACATACAGTGGTCCCTTTGCAACTCTGCAGTTCATCCAACTCATTTTGTCAAAACTTATTTTTACCATCTCAATTGATACATCACTAAAAGCTAAAATCCGAATGTGAGTTGAATCAGGTATCAGCTGCAATGGTTCCCTTCCAGCCATTGCGTACCTGGCATGCTTTGGATTTGTAACTAAGACTAGCGGCCATATGTTATGTTTCTGATCCACAAATGAGAATATACCATGATCAATTGCAGCTAATCGGAACATCCTGTTGTCTTTCCAATCGCCTAACTCCAGTTCAAGGTAGCCCTTCTTTTGCTTTGTGTACATTCTTGGGACAAGCCCACCCATTGAATGCAAATGGCCACAAACATAAACTTGAGAACCTCTGCTGCTCCCCATCAGATCTCTCAAATTCATTCTTTGCGAATCCTTTTTTAGTGATAAAATGCATGATGTTGGATAGTGTCCAAACCAAATTATATGATCTGCCTTAGCATCAGCTTCAGCTTTTAGTTTGTTTAAAGTCTGCTGTTCTTGTATATCTAACATACCAATAAAATTAAATGGTCTCCTCAAACCTGGCTCTGGGCAGGCATCAACACCCAAAAAGGCTACACGAACACCATTTTTATTTTTCAAAATGTACATAAGATTTTGCATGTGATGCCCCCTGCACTGAGTAGTTCCTAAAGTAATTTTGTTGTGAACTTATAGTCTGAATGTTAAAGTTATCTGAAAAATTTAAATGCCACATAATATGCTTGAAATAAAATATTTCATCATTATCTGTTTAATCAATATGTAATTGATTTAACAAATAATTAATTACTCTTAAATCATTGTTAAACATGTGCTTCTAAATGGTTCTCCCAATATGATGAGGCTGAAACTGACAGAAAAATTCTAGTAGAAAAACACAATAGCCAGGGTCAAAAAGGGTTGCCCCAAAAAAAACCCAAGGGCCAGTTATGTGTTTGTTTTACTAGATTTTTTCTGCAAGTTTCAACCTTATCTCAATATAGTATTATAAAAAGAAACAAACCGTGATTTCCACGAATGTCCAGCCACACAGTATCCTCTGTGACACCAGACTCTTTGATTATATTGTGGTAGTATATCCATTCTTTTTTCACTTGAGAACTACCAAGATTGTCTTTAGCTTTTGCATCTGTCAAATCACCAGTGGCTAGGACTAGTAATGGTTTTATTTTCTTAACAGTACTGTCACAAAATTGCTGGAACTGCGATATTCTTCCTGGATCTCGGAAAATACTGATATGTATGTCTGATATCTAAAATAATTTAAACAAATTATTAAATAAGACTTACTTATTATAGTATTATGAAATTATTGTGCAACTGTTAGTTATTTAAAGTAAGTCTGTAATGATAAGCAGCTTTTATCTTCCTTTTCAGTACAGTAAGTACACAAAGGACAATCAAATGCTTTTCAATATTTTGAGTGCTTGAACATTATGAAAATTGTATGATTACATACCTGCAAAAACCATATTATATTCTTTGCAGAATCAGTTATCGGCCCGTATTTATTAGTCAAATATTTGGTATGATTAATTCCTTCATTTTTGTTTTCAATATAAAAATTATGATCAGTCGCTATAATATTCAATAAATTAGCCATGAAAATTGACAACAGTAAAAGTAAGCACAACAAAGAAATTGTGGCTTTGGATAAAATCATTTTTAGATATTTATTTAAGTAGATATCAACATAAAGATTAATTGAATTCAATGACTTCACTGAAATTTATCAATCACTATTAAAATAGCAAGAGCGAATAACACAACACAATCAATCCACAAAGGTCCACAAACTCGTCAGCTGTCACAAATCAACTGTCAAAGTCATATCGGTTAATAGTGCCACACACTGAAAGATTATATTGAATATATCGATTAGTACATGGTTTCAAATAACTTATTTTATATATTTTTTTTAAAGTTCTGTTGTCATGTTTATCAATACTTTCAAGTAGCGCATTAAGCACACATATTCGAAAAGAAGCTCTTTGAAACTACGATGTTGTGTTTACCTGTAAGAAACTTAACGTTTAGATCATATTATGTATTACTTTTTAATCCTTTGTATTGTTAGGATAATGTTAAGTTGTTGGTTAACCAATTAAATGAATAAATACTTTGAACGAAAGGATTCGATAATATGTACCAGGAGAATCAATGATTACAAAATACAAATCCCTCTCAACAGATTCATTAATTCTATATTACATCAATATTGATACTCATACATAGGTACACGATATGGTATTTATGAAGTTGGATTGTGCAATTTTTAACTGCATATTTTTTTCCAGAATATTCAAAGCGATTATTAATGATCAAATCAAATTGAAACTGATTACAATATGCAGTGGCGTAGGTCTTGCTCCCAAAAGGACTCGTACGTACACGGATCAATGATTAAAATAATGAAGACAAATAATTGCTTTCACAAAATGAAGGATTTTTATCCTGTTGTAATAACGACTGCAGATGTGCGGTGACGGCAGAAAAGATTTGAATACAAATATAACCAGTATAACCACCTCTACTCTTCCCGAGGGTGGTGTAGAAGGCGACCAAGGGAACATATACAATATGAAAGCCACCATCACCATCTTGTTGTCTGTATAGTATAACGGTAATTAACTTGTATGCCCAGCGTGATGATTTTGGGCACTCAACGACACACTGAGTGCCAATACTCAAAGTAGAAAGCAAGCAAAAAAAAAAATTGCAATTATTTGTTTTATGCACACTTCACTATTGTGAACATCAATGAACCCTCTATAACTTCGTATTTGCAAAAGGCGAAGAATACTGTATTAGGATAGTGATTACATAACTAAATTATTTAGTTAAAATAAAGTTGAACATGAAAAAAGCATGCTATTTAATATTGAAAGAAATTTGTATTCACTCTATAGAGGACATCGCACAAATAGTAAGTATCTCACACTTAAATATACTTTTAGTAATATTATAATTTCACCTTTTTGAAAATGACAGCATTGATTCATTATCGAATATTTCAGTTG
>PQWD01006072.1:30674-84197 GCA_019425675.1 Leucinodes orbonalis
CACCGTGCCTAAGGAGGCTCTAGCGCGGTCTTCGGTACCCACTATCTTGCCGATTCAAGTGCCGGGGCGCGCCCGCGCGTGCCTGCCGACCCCGCCCGCTCAGTCGTCGTCGCGCGCTCACGGCTTCACGCGCGCTACACCCGCCGCCTCCGTACAACCACGATAACTAGTGCTAGTGCAGTGCATATGGATGCGGTTCAACTGAGGATTTTGTGTCAACACGTTCCGCTGCATTGGATTTGTCTATTCATGGTGAGTGAAGTGTACATAGTACAATTGTGGATGCGCGCGCTTTCACGATGCGACCACTTTCATTTCATACGCATAGCTCGAATTCCGCGCGCCCGCGCCGACCGCGCCGCGGCCGGTGACCCTGCCGCGCGCCCTTCCTCTAGAGCACCACCGCCATGCTCTACTCGCCGATGCGCCCGCGCAGCCTCTAATGTTATCAATGCAAACACTGATATTAACAACTCAATGACATTCAACATGTTGTGTGCTATGTATGAGTTGAATTTTAATGAGACTGATATCAGGGTTTCTAAACACTACCCATGCAGTTGCAGACATCTCAATAAATCAGAAAATGCTTAAGCAATGTTCATGAGTCACGCTAAATTATTTTTTGATAACGTCGTTAACCAGGTGTTAAATTTGTAGTTAAGTATTTATAAACAAGCTTGGAATGATAGAGTCTAAAGACGCCGTACAATTTATCTATAATTTTTTTCTTAATACGTTTACTGATACACCTGCAGCCATCATTATACATTGTATCTAATAATATCAATACACATTAAAAAGGCCTCAAAATTCATACAATTGATATCAACATTTACAACTCTACATTTCATCAAAGCACGTCATGTACGTCAATCAAACCGTAACTCACATTAACTCTGTGATCATGTTAACAAACATCCTCTCCAAGTGCAACTATGAATAATAGCTTTATATCAAGGATATTGCGACCTTTTGTTAACACGAACAATGAATGTAGGAATAAAGCCTATAATGGTAGAGGGCATGTGAATTTGTTTACAAAATACCTCAACAATTCAACTGGGCGGACGGTGCTAACTGAAGTCACTTTTCACGTGATTCTTCGTACGTCATGATTATTAAGCAAATAAACATATCTACATAAGTCGCTTGATATGATCCTGCAGTCAAATTTAGAAGGAGTATGAGTTATTTAAAAATTTATGAAATAGGTAACATTCTTCATAACTTTACCGGAAGGTACCATCCTATATAATATATATAATAAGTGAAACCCCTGTTGTTTACCTGCTTTGGATTTGCAGGTAGAATATTTATCTAATTTGACGGTTACTTGTTACTTCTGAAAATATACCTACCCAAATAATATAAATAAATTACAAATACTGACAAGTAACATTCAAAAACGAAAAAGAAAATTTAAAACATTTTTTTTTCTATATTACTTACTCACTTACCATCAGTGAACCGTATGATCGTTTGCATCCTGTCCAATAAAAACAAAAAATAATTACGTACATATTAAGTAATGTCGGCCTTTGGAATTCATAATAGAGAGGAATAAACATTTACAAAGAATCTTTTATGTATTTAAAAACCCTCTAGTTGGTAGGTATTTATTTAAGTATGAATCATTTTTCCTAAATCTACACATTAGCCACCTTATAAACAAAACGTCATGAGATTACGTTTATTTCCTCGATATCACTAATTGACGACGCAAGTAACATTCTTGTAAAATGATAAATTTTGGATGTTGCCTCATAGTTACGACTATCTGACGTAGGATAGGATTGAAACCCTACAGACGTCCACTTTCTTCCATTAAATATCGTCGAATAAGGTATTTGTAATTTTTCAACACCATTACCAAGAAATGGGCAAAATGCCTCAAGCAGTAAGGACTAAGACCATTTATAGAGCAGCTAGAATGAGCCCACCAAACCTCTGATCTGACTGTAATGGTTGAATGATTCAACGGCTATGAGCTAACATACGCTTTCACACTCTATAGGGAGTCATTTTTTTCGGGAAAGAGAAGAACGTAAAAAAATGCCTTGCATAACACCGGGTTTTTTAAACAGAATTAATAAAAATTAATGTCTTGATGTAATGGAATTCATTGTGAATGAAACCAAATACACTTACTTTTTAAAATGAATATAAGTACTACTCGTAACTAAATACATCTACATTACTTCGTCAGTACTCGTAGTGATTGATAAAGCAAATGAATCATTAATTCATAACATAATAAACAGCCACGACCGCGGGCGACCGCATTCCTCCGATAGCACTCCAAGTTAATGAGTATACATACAAGTGACGGAGATATACATTGACTCGGTATTGCGAAAACCTTATTACAAAACTAATAAAGTCGAAACTCCCTTGAAACACTAAAAAACTATTATATTACCTAGCCTTACAAGAATTGGAGTGTTTTCATGTACAAAGAAGTGTTTGGTATCCTTTAGAAGGAACATCGTCATAAAAGTTGTATAGAGATAAGTATGACATGGAAATATGCTAAAATATTTCATTTGTACGTCTTCGTATGTCACATATGCTAAAAACGCAACATATTTGTTAATGTCCATCTTTAAGTCTTAACCGCCTAATTTAGGACAATTGCGCTTACTCATATCACAAACAATGTTATAAATCGCGGTATTTCCAAATCGTAATCACGTTTCAATGAGAGTAACAAGTTGTAAACGTTTTGAATAATTTATAACGTCCCCTTAGCAACAACTTCCTGTTCAATTTCATCACATAGAACGGATGTTAAATGTGTTGAACTGTAGACTGCACAGGTAGACTGGTAGCATGAATAAAATCATATCATAAAACAGGTTTTGCCTAATTTTTTTTATTTTTACAGGTTAAAAATTTGTCATTTTTATTAACAATGTATGCACACTCAGATAAGACAAAACACAATAAACATGAAAAAAGTACGTACAAAGGCACAGCTTATTCACAATGAAATAGAATTAGTTAGGTGGTTTTGCATATCAAAATCATTTCACACAATAGGTATTTTGTAAATTATTTATGAGTGCTTGTTTAGTAAATTAAAAATCATTTTTAATTGATAATAATAAAAAAATTGTTCTCCGTAATAAAAAAGGCCATGAATATGTGTTGAGAAATGGTTTCGTGTCACCAAAAGTGTATCACAGGCTGTTAAAGTTGATGAATCTGAAGCATCCTCGAATAAAGGTCTAAAACAGAAACACGGCCAGCCTAATAGGAAGCTAAAGCCACGATCATAGATGTTACGTGAAAGCCTTAATACCACGAAACCTGATCTGAGGCTGACCAATAGTAGCCCTGCTTAAAGTAAAAATTTAGGTTTTGGTTAGTTTGATTGTAGCTAAACAAGTACTGACCCAATATAATAAAAGAATAAATTCTTCTGGTGTTAAATATTAAAAGAAACGGATAAAATAATATGATCTTTCAGTTTTTCAGATAACTCTTATAACATCCATAACGCAATAAGGCGAAATGTAAATCAACACCACTATGAATTTTTAAACACATTGTTTACTCAGTTGTCTGAATTACACGCAATTTCACAGAAGATTATTTGGCTAACTAATGTAAATTACATAATTTTTTCATACCAATTGTTCGAGTTTGCATCTGAAGTATATGTATATAAACAAATTAACGTCTCAAATAACTTTTGGAACATTTTAACTGATATCTTTGCACTTCTTTATAAAAAGAAGGCTTCGCAAAAAAATCTACGTCACTTTTATAATTAGGTTCATATTTACCAGACGGAATAGATAAAAGTTAAGGTTTACAAATTAAATATTTATACATACTATGAAACTATTTATTTATACATATATACGGTTATGTTTGAATTAAAATGTGAGTCTTTCCATGATCATTTTGCGCCGATCAATAAGCAAACCTATGTTATATATTATATATATATTAACGCTATGTAAAGCTCGGCAATGCAAAACAATTTTTTGTTAAAAAACGACGTTATAATATTATATTATAGAAACTATTTTGGTTGTGGCCACTATACAACTTTATATAAATCAATTATCTAGAAAATGAATCTTATTATTTTCCGGTGACATATATACATAGATGCTTTAGCATAGGTATCCTATTGAAAATTTGAACAAAACATCGTCGTGAAACTCTTTGAATTTTATCGGGAAGATACCTATGAACACCTCTGCAAGTACGATACCAAAATCAGATATAATTTTGTTGTTATAGTAGGCATTAACTCTATAGATACACACATAAAAAGGCACCTACGCATGTTCGTCTCATTAACTGGTCTTCGGAGATTAACCTTTTGACCGCTACAATCCACGTTACTTGACATTAGCGACTAAACTGCACGCCAGAAACAAAATATATCTGACTTACTCGTATTTCAAACTAATTAACTATTAAAGAATACTGGAATCGACTTTGGAATTAATTTCGGGTACTATGACTACGTAAATATAATTGAATAAAGAATGGCGCTTATATAAAATGCCTTATGTGTGGCTTTAAAATTGTATAAAGTTACAAAATAATGTTGAAGTGCATAAAAAAGAAGTAACTAGAAATTGATTAGGTGCTCCGTAAATATAGTTAAACAGGAGTGTTTGATACAAGCAGGTAAATGAACTCATTTAATGTTTTGTAAGATTGAGTAAATAACATTTTAGTATATTAAATGATACTAATTATCATAAGTAAGCAAAACGTTGTGCAACATTAGAGCCTAATTTTACCCTTGTAAAATGGCAATTAGCTTTGATTTTTATTAAATACTACTCCCTGCTTCGCACGGGTGCAAAGGTAATATTCATATTAGGCACGCTCCCGCCTCCACGGTCGGCCGGTACCGCCGCAAATGCTACGTACCGCAATTGAAATCTGTAATATCGACGAAAATATTCATTTAAATCATATGCTGTAAAGGGCCATATAGATCTATGTATATTAAATCAACAATATATTAAAGGTATTTAATTGGATTAGGATTAATGCTGTATCGGTTAAAATCGCTTCGAAAATTTTCCATTATTTGCTGTAGAAAGTAAATGAAAAAAAAATGTTATTGTGGGATATCCGTAAGAGAAAGACATACCATCGCGGACTTTCCTGTAGACCTTTTCAATGAAACAATACTTAGTACATTAATTTATATATCTCCTAGGGTTCAGCCTACGTTTGCAAATTCAGCGGCAAAAATAAAATAATTTACGATATCGCATTAGAAACATCAAAATAACAGTATTTCCTTACTTTTTAATGGATGTTATTATACATTTAAACCTTCCTCTTGAACCACTCTATCTATTAAAAAAACGCATCAAAATCCGTTGCGTAGTTTCAAAGATTTAAGCACACATAGGGACAGGGACAAAAATAGCAACTTTGTTTTATAGGTACTATGTAGTGATAGTGATGATTCACAAGGCCCTGACTATGATAGGATACGCCCAAGGATGCGCCACTTATTGAAGAACTTTTTATTGAAATGACTTATTACAAGTCATTTCAATAAAAAGTTCTTCAAATACAAAACTGAATGTAAGTGTGTAGCTGCAGGCGAGATTCCTATCTCGATGCCTTGCCCAAACTCTATCATTTAAAGAACTAACTGTTATTGTCTGGCGTCTGCCTGGAATACCCCTTTTTAAATGTCTAGACAAAAAAGAGGAAATACTTCTTGACAAATGTCACCACATATTTCCAGAGGACCTGCACATGGTCTGACTTTGGCACCGGGGCTATTGCGAGTCTCGCTACTTTCGTCCAATTGTGAGAACAATCAGCCAACATGATCCCTCCGAAAAAGTGTTGTGTGTCAAACGTGGTGGAGAGATGCCGAAGAGGCAACGTCGGCGTTTGGTATGCGAGGACGCAAGATGCGGCCCAACGGGGGAGGGGCGCTCGGCATTTGAAGGTCGTCCACATTCCGCGCGTCGCCGTCCGCAGCTACCGCGCTTACGTAGCGCCCCGCGCCCGCACCCCACCCCGCGACAACCGGTCTGCCCCCGTCCCCCCGCTCGCCATCACAAACTATCGCGCATTTACTAAAACAAAAAACATGTTCTTATAGCTATCAAGAGCTGAACAGCCGCAGAGGTACCGGATGGGATGAAATTTATTCGCGTCTAGTTTTTTAGAACGATCTTGCGAGTCTACATTCCAATAAACGTTTTATAATACAATCATGCCTACCTACCTATACGTACCTTGCTCGTTCATTATATAGCGCGGTTTTAGATACCGAGTCACATACAAACTAGATGGTAAAATCTGTTACAAACATACATAATAACAGTAGAGTGTATAACAAATGTAAAATCATATTCACATTTAAGGGGATGCACTGGCCTATAATGTGGAAACACATCTACAGGTCAATACTGTACGTGGTTTTAACCAACATAAATTACCAAAACAATGTTAAAAATTATTTTGGGCCATCTCAATTAAAATAAAACGTGAATAGGTACGGTATACAATGCGAGCAAAGGCAGCAGGTAGCAAAAAGCCGATTGTGTACAAAAAAACGTTTATGGAATGCACAGATGGCGCAGATCCGACATTCCTGGGGCAGTCGCTTTAATAGGAAGATCACACAATGCTCGCACGTATATGCGGATTTACGTTTAAAGTATTCGCCAACGAATTTTAAACTCTGTAAGTATACAATTATCTCTTTTTATTGAAAAAATATATAGTATTCAGGTTCGATAAAACCTTGAAATATTTTGGTACCAGCATTTAAACTTTATTTTAAGGTATATTCTCCAGAAACCATTTATAAAATAACGGATTTTTAACACGTCTTTATGCACGCAAACAAATTAATGTAGAGATTCAGCATCATCCTTTAACGTCGGCTGCAGGGCCAGGCCTTTTCACAAAGCATAGCTTCTAAAAAAGCCTAAACGCCAGTTTAGGCATTTTTCGATTAACCATCCGACTACGCGCAAGCTGCTACGCTATCGAACCCTTTATAAAATAAATAAATAAAATAAAATCATCTTGCTCCTTAATATTTGACGCTAAATAAAGTAAACGGGTTTAGAGAGTGATTGTACAGATTGTTTGAACTAATTAATTATTTGTATTTGACGACCCATCTGGTGTAATGGTTGAGACGTCGTTAGATCCCAGGGTAGGACATACATTGGTGTACTGTTTGTTTGTATTAGTAGTGTTTCTATGTAAAATATGTATGTATTTACGAAAAAAGTATATAACTATGTAGTTGTTTAGTATCCAAATTATAGGATAATGCTTAATTTTGGACTAGATGGCGCTATGTGAATGTTAGTAGATATTTATTTATTTAATAAAAATATTAAAAAATATATTATTATCAATAACCTACATTGAGGCCGAATGTAGAGTTGTGGCTCAATAAGGCCATTCGTCCCACCGCAACGCCCTAAACCGAGGTTCGAGTCCTATTCGGGGACGCCCTTAGGCTCGTTGTGTAAATTGTAAAGCTATATGCGCTCGCCAATTACCCGATGAAGCTGTAAAGGCCATCTGTGGCCAACAACAGTAGTCAGTTCGAAAAAAAAATGGTCATTCGTTTTTTCATCGTTAAATAGTGTTTTTCAAATCATTGAAAAAGAGTACACATTTATTTTAGTCATCATGATTGATATTTACATGTAATTTCTTATTTTCCTTAGCTTTGACATGCACAGCTTTGTTTGGTACCTTTGTAATAATCTTATTGAATTAAATATAAATAAATAAATAGGTACTTAAATGGCTTTAACTATTTGTTAATTTTAAAAGTAGGTATTCAGTTTTTGATGAACATATTTTCAGTCTTGTTTTTTTTAACTTTTTTTTATAATCATGAACTACGATACTTTGTAATAAGGTGGTGGCTACAGCAACCCTAGGGCGAATCTCCTCATAGCCATGTTCTGTTAAAGGGCATGTACGTTACGACTGTTTGATGACGATCCCATAAAATTAAAAACAATAATATTGTTCCAGAGAGTGTAACAGTGGTATCGAGATGCGACATGCGTGCTCTGTGTTCGGTTCGCGGGCCGCTGGGCGGAGAGACGCGTGCGCTCGGCGCGGCGCTCGGCTCCTCTCCCTGCGCATGCCTGGTCAACCTCAGCCACTCCACTTCGTCGTGGAAGCCAAGGCGAGGGTCAAAAGCTCAAGTCTTTGGCCAATGTCCACGCCAAACTTCAAGGCATGATCGACTTGGACCTGTTCGGATTAGCTGTACTGCAAAGTAAGCATGCTGGTTCATGTTTTATTTTCCACCTTACATAAACATTCATTGAAGGATGCATGAATAGCGGAAGACCAAAAAATATATGGATGTTTATACCGTATATGCGTCTTATTAATGGGGATAATGGCAAGATAACGATGATGATGACATGGACACAATCACACTACGATATGCAATAAACGAACACAAAGTCTTTCAATAACGCTTTTTCTTTGTTTTCTTTCAAAGTTGGTAACTTTCAGACGCGCATTAGCCAAAGATAGGCCCAAACAATTCAATGTTTCAGTATTTAATGTTTCGTGCAAGTGAGCTATAAAGACCCTGAATAATAAACATTATAGAGTATTTATATATCTGTGACATTACTAATAATATCTAAAAACTGCCAAATTTTTTATTAGCACTCTTCTCAGTCATTAAAAAAAAACTAGTAAAACTTACGTACACTTTTATGGGCTAGAATTGTGCTGTAGGAATACATTGACTGATAATAAATGTATTAGTGCCCGAATATGCATGGAACGTTAACGACATACCTAGGTGTGTTGTGTAATAAAATGCTATAGGTAGGTGCACAATGTACAGTCTGCGTCAGAAGCAGATAAGCTATTTAGCGACCCAAATAATAGTATCATCAATTTTAACATTATATATACTAATATTAAAAAGCTGAAGAGTTTCCTTGTTTGTATGAAGGCGCTAAAACAAAATTGCGCAGAATGATTAAATTCGATTTAAATAAATATCTTAGGAGATACTATAGTTTTAACTCACCTATATAAAGTAACTGTTCCACGCGACGACGTCGTACGCAAAAACTAGTCTCTGATATCTTAAACAGTGGTTTCTAAATCTACGCATGATAAGGCTTAATTAATATAATAATTTATGATGCAAAGTTAAATGTACCTACATAAATATTTGCACATTCTAAATTCAAAACATCTGCAGTTGAACTTATATATTTTACCTGACTTGAGTAAGGACATTCCATAAATACAACACATTATCATCAATGAGCATTTTGATGCTAAATGTACACACAACTGCCAGCATACCATAGTATGTCACATTGTACTCGTATGCGCACGCGCGTCATGCAAATAATAAAACTGTATCCTTGACTGCGTTATCTGTCGACAGGCATCTTTCGCTTTTGTGAATATAAAAAAGAGCGTATTGTATAACTTATTTGTTAAATGTTTCATTAAATTAATATTGTTACAGATGGAGAATTCTTATTTGTTGATCTGGAAAGCAAACTTTCGAAATATGCGCCAAAGAGTTGGAGATCATCTCACACACATGTAGTAACACAATATATTTAGTTTTCTAATAATGTAGTTAGTTTAATTGTAATCAAGATTTTTATTTGCCTTTTGTCTTGTTTTACAGGGATTGGATGCAAATGGAAAACCACTTCTAGAATTACATCTAGTAGTTCAATTCCATGTGGAAAGTCCGCTTCTCTTGCACCACGAAGTTGGGCGGCACCTATACTTTTACAATTGAAGAATAACGTGCGATCACGAGACGCGTTACCGCTGAAATTCTTCTATGCTTACCGGATTAGCTTTACAAGCTGAATATGGAAATGCTGAAGACTACGAAGACCGGGACTACTTCAAAGTAGAAGAGTATGCCCCCTCTTCTCTTACTGGTGATTGGGTGGCAGCGGCTATGCGTGCATGTCATCGGGAACATAGAGGTCTCACAAAAATAGACGGAAACGAGGTTCATTAGGGAAGTATGCCTTCTTCCCGACACGATCAACTCGCATAGATATCGGCTAAAACAAACAAAAACTGAGCCTGACCCCGGTTCGGTGTGGCTACTTATTACTGCAATCGGAAATTAACTTTGAGAAAAAAGTTTGAAATCAGAACTGAAGAAGGCAAAACAACTTTGTATTCGTCAAGTGAAGAGAAATGTAAATATTTATTTGCGCTCTGCAAAGAAACTCATCAATTTTCAATGAAAATTGCACCAAAGCTTAATGAAATTCTTAGAAAAGAAGAAGAAGAACGAAAAATGTGCTTTGGTTATTCAAAATCGTTAAACTTCCAATACAATCAAAACAAAAAAGAGCAAAGAATATCTGTTATATCATCTACTAGCTCTAATACGACATCAGGAATAGTAAGCGACAGAGTTCAATCAGAAGATGAATTAGAAATCATGATTGATTCGCCCCCTGCGCCTTCAACAGAAAGTTTAGCATTCGCACATTTGTTAGACTGTTCTAATTCCTATTTTATTAGACATATTCCTCAAGAAAATCAGCCACGGAGCACAACTTCTTCTCTTCAAATACAAAAAACAAAAGTCGTGTTAAGGAAAAAATACAAAAGCTAAAGATGAAAGCGAGAGTGGTCCTAGCTGCAGCAACAATGACCCCAGCTCAACCGATGTTGGACAAAGTTCTAACAGTCAATTAGAAGAAACTTCCTCTTTACCTGACCAAAGTATAACGGAAAGCGGCAGTCCTGTATCCAACAAATTAAAATGCACAGGATCTCAGTGTTCTTCATCATGTAGTACAGTTATAATGGCTCGCGCTGGTCTAAGTACACTCAGCAGAGCATCTAATGCGAGTAGTCTGGAACTAGGATATAGTCACACCGCCCAAAATTCTATGATTAGTGACAACAGCACTGCGGGTATAGATGTTGAATATTCACAAGATACTGCTTCAGCTTTATATGATGGTCTGGGCCAACCCGTAACAGTAGCTGCCTCAAGCGAAACCAGCGGAGTTTACACAATGGGAAGTTCTGAACTTACATCGCAATCAAAAATGGATACGTTGTCAGAAGATAGCAGAAACGACTACAACGTATCACATTACGATAGCTACAAAATTTCAAAAGACAATGATTTAGCAGACTTTGATAGCGTTTCATCGATATTAAAGAACAAATCTGAGAGATCTAGTCATCAAACCAATACATTGCGATTACAAACTTCTTTGTCTAATGCAGATTGTGTTGATGGAGCTTCTGATTTCGTAAAACTTGGAACTACAGAACATGAAAACATATTTAGAGGAAGAGCTAATTCTAATACAAGTGCTACCTCATTTCACGGCGATGGCAGTGACCCTGCAGATAACAAGCACAATCTACTCACAGCTAGTGAATTAAGTGATCTGATTGTTTGGTCGTGGGTGTACCCAAAAAGCCAATCTGTTAGCGACACACTAGACTCTGTGTCCGATTACGTCAGGTTACCTTTACCATTTACAGGGGACAGTTACATTCAAGGTCATGAAGATACAGCTCCATCAGATGACAATTACCCAAACAACAGTTACTTTGATCGACCACCTACCCCTCCTACACGTACTGACAGTAGAAAACATCTTAATCTTTCATTACCTAACATTTTGGACATGGATAGTAATGCACCTATCAGACAATCTTTTCCTGATAAGCCTCCACCGCCTTATGAATATAATCATAAAACTCTTGCATTGAATACACCGAGTCCTGTAAAAGCGCCACCGGCTTATCCTGGGACGTCGTCGACATCAACTACATTACAAATGGCAGATAAAGAAGAAGTGGCAGCTAGAGTAGTAACGTGTAAACCCATGATCACAATTCTTAAAGCAGAAGCGGGTGAAGTAAACACGTCTAGTGAAAGGACATTTGCGAGCCCTATGGTGTTGGAGCACAGATTTCAGAAGTCAAAACGCCATCAAGCTTCTAGCCGCAGAGCTGAAAGGTCAAAGTTAGCTCAAGGGATTAGTAATCTTTCCCCGTCCAGGGAACCGCATAGCGTAGACTCTAATGTGCTTGTAGCTATGATGAAGTTACCGCCGCCGCCACCCCCACCTCGAAGAACAAGACTACCTCCTCCGCCGCCTGTTTCTCGTCTACCTCCACCACCTCCGCCTCACAATCCCATATTCCATCAACAATTATATAGCGATGTTGACTACGTTTACTATCCAATGCAAGATCCAGCGATTTCTCAACAAAACTACCTCGATCACAAATTAACGGAGGCCCGAGTATCCAACATGCACAAAACCGGCTTGCAGTATCGTAGCACACCATATCTGTCAACTTCTCTGTCAGCTTCATCTATGTACGGCTCAATACAGAACCTCTCAGATTCGTACGTTCAATTACCGGGAGCGCGCACCAGTTGGTATTCGCTGACAAGCCGAACATCTCTGAGTAATCATTCCATAAACATAGAACGGCCACCGCTACCGACTAGACTTATGGATTTACCCAATTTCCCACGAACAAAATCGAATGACAACATATTAAGTCCAAGAGAACCCCCACCAGTTAAGATGAGACGAATGCCTCCACCACCCCCACCGCCATACGAACATAAAAAGAAACTTCCCACACATCTAAAAGAAATTCCGCAAAGTAGAAGTGTGAACAGTGACGTGAGTGTAAGTGATAAAACAAAGGACACGAATTGTGATTTAGACATCAAAAGTCTCCGGGAAAAAAGCAAGAATCTCGATCTGCCACTTATAGCAGCTTTGTGTAATGATCGTTCGCTGCTAAAACAAACTAAAGCTTTTGGTGCTCCAAAGTTAAGCAAACAGACAGTAAGTGACTGTGAAAGTGAGCGTAAGTGTGCCAAGTCCGTTCAAAACACCACCGACAGCTTAGATCATAAGAAAATAGAATGCAATTTAAGGAGAACAACAATGTTGTCTCAAAAAAAGATACTAGTTAGAAATCCTACTGATAAACTTCCAGCTTTGCCTAATTCTGACAATCACACACGTCGTGCTTTGTCAAATACATATGTTATGCATCCAAGTGTCGTTAAAGTTAAGAAAACACAACCCAGCTCATGACATCACAATTAACATTGTATATAATCTTGTGAATCCTTCCAGTGCTATGAGCTTTTATCCACCGATTTATACAAGTGAAAAGGCTGAAATAGAATCCATAGATATCATGTACAAATTTGAATGTTACAAAGATACAGTATTACATTCTTCATCGCATTCCATATGCGTCCACATCCGAATATACTTATGTTGAGGCTTGATTTTAAAGTATTTACCTCGAGAAATTTCATTTTTATCATATAGGCACTCTATTTACTAAATCTAAACAGATGGCATGGCATGCAAAAATGTAACCCCTGGTAAATTTTACCATATATACCATTGAGTTGCAACAAAACCATAACGTCATATTCGACTAGTGCTAGGGTATCTCTTTCTAAATTAATACCTATTTGATGGTACCATTTGTGAGCAAAATTTAAATTAAGAACCTATTTTTGTCTACTATTGTTCGTACAAAATTAGTATCTATTTTTAAGACTGAATAAACAATTTGGTTTTGTAATTTGATATGTATTAATAAATGTAAAAGATAGCTAATAAAATAAGTTTGGGAATTAAATTCCTGTGTAACAAGAAAATTGTTTACCTACATAATTTCAAAGAACAAATTAAACATTTTTAGCATGAGTTTGAACAATACAATTCCTATGTCGTACACAACACTAATAAGTACTATTTATGTAAATAGGAAAAATAAATACTTAGTTAAGTTGTTTAATATTAAGGCTTAACTTATGAAATCCTAGATTGGTTTTATATAATAAAGTGCTGCAGGACGGTATCTAATGTCCCTATAAAATAAAATAAAATGCACTGACATTCATATAGCGCTATTTAGCCCCAAACTAAGCCTTAGCTTGTAATATGGATGCTTAACAAAGGACGTGTATACTTTAAAAAAATATATAAGTATGTTTATCCATTGTTTAGTACCCAATTACCCATAATAATGCCTAGTTGGGACTAGATGGCGCTATTATTAAAAAAACTTAACACGCATTTAAGATTATGTGCATCAAATATAATTTAACCTTAAATAGTCAAACAGTTATAGCTGTATATTCATCAATTCACATATTTAAATTCACTCCTCATGTAATTTTTAAGGCATGTTACAATTGTTGTATTATGTTATTTATTTTGAAGTCATTGGTTAGCCTTAGTGAATGATAAAAATAAATATCAACAACTATTTATTAATAATGTGTACATAATAATGTTACATAGAGTACATAAGTATTTGTTTCCAATGTGTACAAATGTAGATATTTTCTGTAAATATATGAATTTCAAATGTTTACTTTTTTTTACTTATTACTAAAAACCTTTGGTTAAGACAATGTATCATCGAATAATACATTTTCATGACTTTATAAAAAGTAAAAGTACCTTAATAAAAATAAAGATATTATCAATGTAGCTAATACTAATAGGTATCTACTTATTTAAAACAATATGATGAGAAGTACAGTTCAGTTAATGAGTATTGAATTCAATATTCTTAAATCATTAAAATAGTGAACATTGCGAAAATACATTTCTTTGGTTATTTTAAGTACTAAATAATATTGCAGATTCATTTCGAGATTTCATAATTAAAAAGAAACTAAGTATCCAAAATTCTAGTATTGATTGACTACTTTTCTAATTTCAAAACCATGGCCGAATTTGGAGGAAATGTTACTTGGTCAAAGTAAATAATCTGCCCAATCAATGAAGCATTAGTACCAGCCACCACCTTACCGCCATAGAACATTGAGGACAAATCAGTGGTTATTGAGTAACTTCCAAGATTGCCAACAAATACGCATGTGTTACGTCGCGGGTACCAACGTTCAATTACGACGAGATTATCATCAGTTTTACGAATCTCTATATTTTTCAACATATTACCATCTTTGTATATCGCACGCAAATATATCGTCGGCGTATGCAACCGTAATTTTGTAAACGTTTTAATAACGTCCAAGAAATGGTATTTAGGTGTTGCAGTAGATTCATAATTCCAAGGCAATATTTTTTTATTTTCATTCTTTTCATTGTTTGAAAACTTCATTTGCGCCAAATTATGAACATCTTTATGTTCATGAAAATCAACTTCTATACTATCATTAGATATCCCAGACAAGCCAATCTCATCACCATAGAAAATACTGATGGTTCCAGGCAAAACAAATTCAAGGCCAATAAGAACTAAAGTGTTATTTTTATGTTTGGTGGATATTCTTTCGCTCCCAATACTACCCATGTTCCAATGAACCCAAGGGTAGTTGGGTTTTGACCAAAGACTTCCTGATATAACTTTATCAATGCGGTCTTTCAATCCATTAGTACCATCATGCATATCTAAATTTACATCAACCAAATCAATCCTTGATAGAAAAACTTCGAGAGATTCTCCTGTCGCCTTCTCATAAGCTGCCTCACTGGCAATAAGAATTTTGTCACTGCCTATGATACTTTTCCATAACTGCAAAGATTTCCCAAAATTGCTATCACCAACGAACTGTTCAAGGTTCTTCAAATAAAATCCATCAATGTTATGATATTGGGCCCAGAACACAAGTCCCTCAGAAGTTTCATCTAGGTTATCGCCAGCTTTATATGTTGGAGAGGTGCCTGGCAGGATTAGCGAATTAACTGGCAAGTCTAGAATGAGATGCATTTTACGACTGTGAACTGCAGTTACCAAGTCTGTTAAGTCTTTGGGTGTTCCTATACTTCTTGCAATTTGTACTGTGGATGTCACATTATAATATTGCACTGGATAGTTAACAGCTTTAAAAATATAATTTAACCTTATGGCCGATACATTTAAATTCTTTATGTAATCAAGTTTTTCTATCAATCCTTTCAAATCTCCAGTACCATCATTATTGGAGTCTTTGAAGCTTGCTGGAAATATTTCGTAGAAGACCTTACCATGGTACCAAGGTAATTCCGGGTCACATTCTTTGGGAATGGCCACAACCATTGCAATGATTGCCCCTATACATGCCACAAGCCCTGATATAACAACCCACAGTAGTACTTTCCGAATAAAACCCCAGTTCCAGTTCACAAATCTGGCAATTTCCTGTTATTTATATTCAAGTTACCATTTGTTTTGCTGTCTTCTGCCTGTAATTACAAAATATATATTAAAAAATTGTTGAACCACATACATATAACAGTAATGAAAATACTGAATGAGTTTTCATCATCAGCTCATTAAACGTCCCCACCGAGGGGCATGAGCCTACCCGTATAGGGTGATTAGGCCTTAGTCTTCCACGCGGGCCCAGTGTGGATTGGACGACTTCACACATAACCTTCGAATGTCTTTGCAGGCGTGCATGAATGTTTCCTAATGATGTTTTCCTTCACCGTAAGAGTGTTGGATGACATACATATATTTTCGAAAATTGGAAAACACATTGGTATGTGTCGGGATTTGAACCTCAGCCCTCCCGGCAGGAAGGCGACAGTCCACACCATTGCGCCACCGACACTCTGAATATGAGTTTATATTAGTATTCTTTAGTATTTGTTATCAGACATAAGAATCTTAAAAGCTTAAAGGTTAACTTTTCATCAAATTCTGGCCGAATAAAGACACTACTTTTTACCCACCATTCATAATGGAATACCATTGAAAATTTTGACATTGAAAAGAAATACTTACAGGTCCTAAAATGAGGTCCCCATTCTTGCTTAAAGTTTGATAATCAAGCATGCTGATATTATTGATTAATTGTGCACTAACTGGATCTTGGACAACTGAGTTGGAATCAGCAGAGGAACTAGAGTCCCCAGCGGAAGCATCTGCAAGAAAGTATAAACACTGACAAACAAACATCCTATTATTATTGACTTGAAAATATAGCCAAATATTCTAGTACTCAAACTTCAATAAATAAAATTAAGTTACCAGAATTCTGTGAAGTAGCCATGTTTCCCTCGTCATTAATGGTTAAGAATGGACGTTCACTCATTTCTTCCGAAAGAGGATGCTTGAAATCCATTGATGTGGGACTAGGTGTAGTGGGCAGAAGAAGGCATGTTGATGATTTGACTTCTCGTAAATAGTCCAAAGATCTAATTCCTTCCGAGCCATTGTTGTTGCCGTTTTCTGGTAGCTCATTCATGTCTTCTTCGATAAATTAATGGTTTACAAATTGTTTATAATATTTCTCCCAGCAATAACTACTTACGTCGTAAAGTAGTTAACCATTTTGACCATGAAGCACAAATCAATAAGAAACCTAATCTACTCTAGAAAAAATAAATGAGAGGAATTAAGGCAAGTCAAGGAATCAAGGAAAAGGATTGACATTGTCACTTTGACATTACTCTTTTTTTATTTTTCGTTGCATTTGAACAGGACCAGGCTATGGCCAGAAATGGTTAACATTATTTCATTAAATATTTGATGAAATTACTATAATAATAACTGTAAGGTCTAGTAGGTACAGCATTTGGGATCGTAGGTAGAGGGTCGTGGGTTTTAATCCCGCGGGGAAATGTTACTGTTTGATTTTTACCTAGTTTGGCTAAGGCCATAATAAATAAAAAATGAAATAAATATTCACTGACATTCACACAGCGCCATCTAGCCCCAAATTAAGCATGAAGCCTGTGTTAGAACAGTGATGTAAGTGATGCCTCATGTATTAATAGTTTACTGGAATTTAGCTGTACTATATGCTATAAAGAGTTTATCTATCTAATGACCTATAAAGCAACTCAGATTAAATTGCGGAAGGACAGAACATGTGCAAATAAAATATCAGATAAACCGATAGTATCTTTTATTTTACAATTATTAAGCTTTATATCTGAATTGAGAATTTAATTTAATATGAAGGACGAAATACAGTATCATAGCCTTTGAACCTATAAGCACAAACAATTTTTAACAATTAAGTTATACAATGCTAAATTAATATTGACTACAATAATTCTATAACAGAAATCAAGCAAAATAACACCGTTACTACTTAGCTTTTCCAACAGTGTTCTTCTTATCAATTCAGGGTGCGTACTGCCCCTCTCGAAATCGCACAACGGTTTAAATACCCGTTGTGCCACACCGGAAGTGGCATGATGCAGATGGACGAATAAAACCATAAAATAAAAGAAACATACATAAAGTCTAAATTAATACAACAATTAGCTTTCAAAACTAATTGCACATAGTTTAGACTATTTCAAGTTATTTTAAAATAATGCGTTAGGACCTAAGGTTTTAATACCAACAGGAAGTTAAATTATTTGAACTGAATATTAGCTAACCGGAAGTCTAATGATTTCCATTGGATTTCAGATAAACTGAAATCGGGTTATTCTAAGAAAATCCGGTAAACGAATATGTCAAATAATATTTTTACATAATTTTGATATTGTACATATCTTATGAATATTTTTTTAATTGATTATTTTAACCTATGTGTTTGCCAATAATATTAACAGGAAGTCTTGACATTTTCAAATGAAGGTAAGAAACATTATAATATTTTTAGTAAATGGTTATTACGACAGAATTACATTTAAAATCGTTTGTGATAATTCATATTAATTTAAAATGGTTAAAAACTTCTCGCAAAATAATTAATTTGAGGTCTATAATGAAAGTATAATCATTATTATGACTCGATTTGACAGTTGAAGTAATTAAACTGTAATACCTGTTTTATGGGTACTAAACAACGGATAAACATACTTATATACATTTTTTTTGTAAATACTTACATATTATACAAAGAAAACACCCAGACCATTACCACCGGGTCGAGCTTTTCCTCGCCGAGTGTGAGTGGGCGTGATGCCGCGGAGTTGTTCATCCTGCCCGTTTTTGTTCTTCAGCCAGCCTGGTTTAGAAGACCTCTATTGTTTCGACTTTGAGGACGCAAGCGATTACTTCGTTTCGAACGTATCGTCCCGCTCCAGTGATCAATCTGATCGCCAGGTTTTGTTGCGCCCCTATGCGCCTACTCCTAGCCAGGAAGATGTAAGCGCATACCAGCTGCCCGGCAGCATATGTAAGCTGGGCACGTATGTACATTTTATATGTGGCAGTTTTAATCCTGGCGTTTTGATTGGACGTTAGTACCGGCCTAATGACTGCCCTCGCTCCCCTTGCCGTGTTCACTATCTACCTGTTGCGCCATGCATAGGGCGCGGTCTCGCCTACAGCCCAAGTAGGATGGTAAACTGCCATTTAATCTCTTCGTCTCTTAGGCGATGTGGTTTGGTTTGGGGGTTTTGTTCTTCCCAAGAGTGACGAAGGCGGTAGTCTTTGGTACGTTAACCGCTATTCTCCATTTCACGAGCCACTCGGGAAGCACGTCTAGAACCCCCTGTATTTTGGATGTGCCCGTTCGGGAATTCTGGACGCGGCGAAATATGCACTGTCATCTGCGAACAGGCATAATGTGACGCTTCTCGTCGTCTCGTAGCTGGTCTTGAGGTGGCTGAGGGATGTCATTGGTATAAACAAAGTACAGCCATGGAGAGAGGCAGCTCCCCTACGGTACTCCGATTGTGGCAGTCCTGGTGGGCGAAGTGACATCTTCCACTGCTACGTAGAACTTCCTGCTTTGGAGAAAGTCCTACAAGACCTTGACGTAGGCCTTGAAGATGGTAGTTTGTGCTAGGAGCTTGAATATTAGGCCGGGGTGCCATACCTGGTCGAATGCCTTTTTTATGTCTAGCATAGAATTAGCACGCAGCGATGCTTGATGGGGGAGACCTATGTCCAGCAGTGGACTGCAATAGGTTGAAGAGAGAGAGAGAGAGAGAGATGCTTGATGACTATTACGACATTGTAGACTGAATCACCTTTGTCTGAAAAGAAAGATGATTCCGTGCTTCGAAAGGCACGTTAAGCCGGCGCCACCTCCAATCGGCCCGCGTGGTGGTTATGTATGGCCATGTCACAGCCCAATCCCCTTATAGCTAAGCTACGGGACGTGTTGTGTTCTGCAGTGGACCGTTATAGGCTGATGAAGATGGTAATTAATGTTAATAAATAAATCCACCAACTTAACGTGTTCGAATGGAAGGCCATCAAAAATTTAAAAGGTCAACGGAACAAAACTTTAAATTGCTGTATAATATGGATGCTTGCTATTATGGTTGGATTACATTAATATTAAGTAGCAAAGACTTTCGGAGACTTCAAAGTACATAGATATGTAGTACTCTCAAAATCTCCAACCCAATCACAAACATGAAAAAAAACAGTTAAAATCTTCAGAACTAGTCAGAATGACAGATGACCTGGCCAGATGACATACAATGACCAGTGTTGCCACCTTAGCCCTTTTGTAGCTAGATCTAGCAGTTTTTAGTATTGGTGAACTCCTTTTTAACTATTTAGCCTGAAAAAAACAATCTAGCTCTATTTTACTGTATTAAAAATATTACCAAATTATGAAGTCTCGGCATGCTAACAAGTACTTTTTTTCTATTTTATCGGTCATGATGACGTTTTTTTAAACGCTCTAATTAAACGGCTTCATGACATGATTAAATCAGCATTTTAAAACAGAAATCTTTTGATGCTCAATCTAGCCCCTTTTAGCTTCTCAAAAAGCCCGTTTTCTTAAACTCAGATGGCAACACTGACAATGTCATTAATTAAGTTATATATTTTTTCTATTGTTGAATTTAATAGTGAACACAGTTAACTTTGTCAATTGTCATTATTTATTATACCTTTAATTTATTTATTATACTCAAAAAATGATATCATCAAATAAGATTGTTATCAGCTCTAATATGGCTTTAAGGCATTTACAGCCAAAACTATATTACTCTAAAAATACTGGTTTAAAAGACGTTGATTATCAGTACATGCAAAGGAGCAAAGTCCCTACAATGCATTTTCAAAAATCTTTACCTCGTCTTCCTATCCCAGAATTACAAAAAACCGGCCAGCGCTACCTCAATGCCCTGAAGCCATTACTCTCCAAGGACCAGTTCACTGAAGCTGAACATCGCACCAATGAATTCGTAGCAAAACCGGGAAAAATTCTCCAGGAAAACTGTTAGCAAAAGACAAATTAAATAAGCACACAAGCTATATATCAGAATACTGGTTTGATTTATACTTGCGTGACCGAGCTGCACTACCCATAAATTATAATCCACTTCTTGTTTTCAAAAATGATGAGAAAGTTGCATATAACAACCAGTTAATAAGAGCTACAAATTTGTTAATAAGTGCTGTAAGATTTATGTCATCATTAAGAGAAGAGATTCTTGAACCAGAAGTGTTCCACATGAACCCCAAAAAAAGTAACACTGATCTCTTTAGAACTGTCACAGGGTTCTTGCCTGAAGCTATATCCTGGTATGTATGTTTGATTTTTTATCTTAACATATCACTTCTCAATTTTTTTATCTTTCATGCTACTCACTAAGCAACTCTATTTATTATTATAACTTCACAAGGTACTTTAAATAGAAAGTAAAAAGGTATTTTCAATTGAAGAATTGAATTGATATTTTTTGTTAATCATATCACATAAACATTTCAAACAACAAATTGCAGCTGTTTATTGGATTTTGTAACTAGTTAAGGTGTCAACCTTGGTTTTTAAACTGTACCTAATAACACCTTATGAATTTTTAAAAGCATGCTTCCTAACATCTTTGTCAATCTAATATTATAATGTTAAGTCTTAAAAACATTTGTACATGTTAAGTGCTAATACAAACTTTTGAATTAAAACCTCATAAACAAGAAACTTGATTTATCAGTGACACATTTATCCATGTTTAAGGTATGGGGCATATTTGTTTAAAGCATTTCCTTTGGACATGAGTCAGTTCCCAGGATTGTTTGGTGCAACACGTATACCCAAACCTGAGAAGGACCTCATCTTTAGAGACTCAAAGAGCAAACATGTGGTTGTACAGAAAAATGGACATTTCTATATATTTGATGTCTTAGACTCTAATGGTAATGCTTTTAACTGTTTTTATTTTCAAATATAGTAAAAAAAGTTTTCTTTTTTAAGGCTTATTTTTAACTATCCTTAATTACTAGATTAACTTAAAGATACTTTGTGTTATATTCAATCATTATACAACCTAGTTTACACACTTGAAGTATTTTATTTAATGTTTTTACAGGAAATCTTCTATCTCCTGGAGAGATATTGGGTAATCTTAGCCAAATTCTAAATGACAATCAGTCTTATGCTGAACATCCCCTGGGTATTTTGACATGCCAGAATCGTAACCTCTGGGCAGAACAACGGGCCCATTTGGAAGCTACTGGAAACAATGATGCTCTTAGTAAAATTGACTCGGCTATATTTAATTTAATATTGGATAATGAAACCTTGAATGATGACAAACATAAACTTCTGAAACATTATCTTCACGGTGATGGCTTAAACAGGTATGTTTAAATTTAAAAAAAACTGATATATTGAAATAAAATTATTTATTAAAGCTTTATTTTTTTGCTAAGGAGGAAGACAAGATTTATTTAATAGTGGGCCCTCTCATCTTTAAATAAAGTAAGTAAATACCGGTGCATACATGTAGCAGTATTCCAGCTAGAATTAGATCCCCCAATACATGTATTTTTATAGAATTAGTAGTAGCATAGATGCAGGTGCCTTGCAATGATATGTGTAAATTCCCAATCATAACATTAATAAATGTTTTCAGATGGTTTGACAAATCATTTAGCCTTATTATAACTAAAGATGGAGTGTCTGGCATAAATTTTGAACACTCTTGGGGTGATGGTGTAGCAGTGCTAAGGTTTTTCCAAGATATATACAATGAGACAACTGCAAAGCCATTTGTGCATCCAGATACAGAACCATTGAATACCAATAGATCTGTTCAAAAGTTAGGTAAGTAATCTTAAATGCATATGTTGAGGTACGCATATATTTAAAGTATACAAGGCCAGTATGCGCACATAGTGTTTTAGCACTGTATGGTTTCAGTATTTCTTAATTGTTAAAATCTTGCGCTATTGTGTGCGTCTCTGTGTGTGTGTGTGTGTGTGTGTGTGTGACGTTTGTGTGTACAAATAATTGTACAATAATAATTAAAGTTTCAAATCTATATAAAATGTAAAGTCTATATGATATGGGACCCATGTAAAAAAGTTGACATCTAGCAAACATTGTTTTAACTATTGGAACAAGTGTTCTATCACGTCTTTTATATTTAGGTAGCTTAGAAAGGTCGCACTGGGCCCGCGTGGACGACTAAGGCCTATACATCCACGTACGGGTAGGCTCGTGACCATCGATGGGGAATATGGGGACGTTTAATGAGCTGACGATGATGAAGTGGACCCGACAAACTACGTTCTATTAAAAATATTTATAATGTGGCAGATTTTTGTTCCAAGTTTCCTACCTCTCTAGGTCATGGGGCTTTAATATGCATACCTACAATAATCAACAACCTATTACAATAAAAACACAGAAACTCATCTATTCATTTTTATTATTATTACAGTATGGTTACGTTTTTGTAATGGCATAGTTAATGGTGGGTATATGCTATAGTTACATTATTCATTTTCAATAGCACAATCCACCTGCACAGATACGTGCGCGATATATACTATAATATCGCACACTTATACAGATAGTGTGCGATCATAATCTGTTTAAAAGTAAAGAAAAACAAAATCATAATCTGTTATAAAAATAAAGAAATAAAGAGCAAATGGACTTTGACAATATTCTATTATAATTTGTCCAGACGTTAGGTTATACACTTACCAACACTTTGACTATTCATATTTGTCTAGTATTTTTGAGTTATCTGCTTTACTTACCAATACATTTTGTGATTCATTTTCGATTTCTTATTGCCGTAAAAACCAACCTTGGACCTAAATTTTAAATTTTTTTCTAACGTTTTTGAATTATGCGCCTACCAACACATTTTGCGATTATTTGACGACCCATTTGGTCTAGCGGTTGAGACGTTGGCTGAAACACCAAGGGTTCCGGGTTCGATCCAGTACAAACATTTGTGTGCAAGAACATGTCTGTTTATAATGGTCTGGGTGTTTTCTATGTATAATATGTATGTATATTAGTATGTTTATCTGTTCTTTAGTACCCATAATACAGGCTTCACGCTTAATTTGGTGGATATTTATTTATTTTATTTTTAAATTTTAAAATATATGGATTTCCAAAATTAATTATTGGCTTTTTGCAGAATTCAATTTAGATAACAAATCGAAGCAATTTGTGGATTCTGCAAAACGTGAATACAAGCAGTGGTGTGACTCACTCAGTATAGACTACATCTTATATGAAGGACTAAACAAAGAAGCTTGTAAAAAGTTTAAAGTCAGCCCGGACTGTATTATGCAGCTTAGTTTTCAGGTAAATAAATACATTTTAGGCTTTCGAAGTAAATAGTTCAGTAAGTTCTTTTTTTATTTTTTCTGCAAACAAGCGCCTTGACTAAACTGTCTTGGCATCAGCTGAGTGGCCATCATTTGGGTAGCTTTAAAAAGTTTATATTATTTTGAGGAACAACATGTACTTTAATTTGAATCTCTCTTATTATTTATTATATTCTACATATGCCCCGCGGTGTTACCCGCGATATAAGATATATTCTGACAGTAAAACGTAGCCTATGTGTCAATTTAGGATATCAGCTAACTTCATACCAAAATTTTAATAAACAGTCACTTTTTTCGCGATTGTAATATTAGCTTAATTAATTTTACAGGCGGCTTACCATCTCTTGTATGGTAAATACGTGGGTACTTACGAATCTTGCAGCACCTCAGCGTTTAAACATGGCAGGACAGAAACCATGAGGCCCTGTACTGAAAAAACAAAGGTATTAAGTTTTTGCCATAACATACCATTTAAACTTATTATACATTGTTTTTTTAAATAATTTAATTGATTGTAGATTTCTCTTTATGTTTATTTGTGACCCGCATGCGTTGCACCTATAAATTAAATACTTAAATGTTATTAATATGTTTCTCATTTTAATAACGTTTCTTATGAGAAATAAAGTTCCTTTTAACATATTCTACAAGCTTTATAGCCAGGCCGGAGGGTGTCCTACGCTACGATTGCCTAGACGCACTCCCCACTTCATAATTCGTCTATTCCAATTAGCATTGGACCTGCTACTTACGCAACTGGACCACTGCAACGTCTTATTTGGGTTTCGTCTTTAATCAGAATCTATCATAGTTATTAAGTACCTACATTCCAAACTAGCATTTAGATGCAATAAATAGAATGGCATGATGGGTATCGGGCCAATCTCGCCATGGCTATTCTATGCGAGAGGGCCTTGCAGTGAGACCCAAGGCTGATATGATAAAACAAAATTTTCTTTGCAGTTATTCTGTGACAAACTTCACATGAATAAGTCGTCTAAGGAAGAATTACGCGCGATAATGCAAGAGTGCTCCGTCCACCATTCTGAATTGGTAAAGGAGGCCGCGATGGGTCAAGGATTCGATCGGCACTTGTTTGCCTTGAAGCACATCGCCATAGACAACAATATACCGGTGCCAGAGCTGTTCAACTCGTACGAGTACAATTTCTTGAACAAGTCCATACTTAGTACGAGTACATTATCTGCTCCTAGTGTAATGGCTGGTGGGTTCGGACCCGTCGCCAAGGATGGTTTTGGTATTGGGTGAGTAGTGTTGGATTACTTATTAGACCTTTGTGGGAGGCATAAATGCTTAATGGTGTGGACGGTTGTCTTCTGATCGGGAGGGCGCTGGTTCAAATCCCGCCACGTACCAATGTGTTATAGAATTTTCGAAATAAAGATACCTAAACGTCTGACGCTCTTACGGTGAATGAAAACATCGTGGGGAAACCTGTGCACGCCTACGGAGAGATTCATAGGTTGTGCGTGAAGTCGTCCAACCCGCACTGTGCTCGCGTGGACGACTAAGGCCCGATTACCCTTAAAGGGTAGGCTCGTACGAGCCGTCGGTGACCGTTAGGGACGGATGGTAAACGGCACCATCGCCCATCTACATTTGATACCAGATTCTTAATACCGGAGGACATAGAAATGCGTCGAAATAGGTAATTTATACCTATTACAGCACATTTAAGAGCAATGCACGAATGCAGTTGCGGGGTAAGACCTAAATTTGATGTGGGCAAGTACCTATACTTTTAAACTTTTTAGACCAACGATATAAAAAGTTTAAAATCTATCGACTTTTCTTCTCTTCTCGGAGATCCTTCTTATTCCGAACAGGTGGTACATCATAAAAGATATTATAATAAATGATGATTCAAAAGTATCGGAAAAAATATAGTTAGTTTGTTTTTAAAGTCCTCCATTATATTTATAGTGATGCTACCTGTAAATAAATTCATTGCCGTAAATAGGTAGATAGAATTCCACAAGAAGTGTCTATTTTACAGTACAAAAACAATTAAATAGAATGAAGTACAAATGGTGGCATTATTGCTAATAAATTCAGCAATTTCTTACAGACAACCATACAGCTAAGAAGCATTATATAAAAGGAAAAGTCAATATTTTAGTCCTAGATTCTAGTGATCTGCAAACTTTTTGATATTTTTCAATAACAAGCTGTATGTTTATCGTTAAAACCCCGGTAACCACTCAGAGGCGGTTTTATTAGATAATACGATTTTAATTGAACACCCTCTATCTAAAATCGCTGCGTGACCCGGAGGTTGTAGGTTAACCCATTGAACGTCGGGAATCCAAACACAATAGATCAATTGTGTCTGGCGCCATAAGGCGTCATTGGCGGTCTAATGGTTAAAATCTCGCACGGTAACCGCGTGAAAAATCACTGTATGATATTCTCAGTCTGGAAAAAAGCTGATTCCGTGCTTCGAAGGGCACGATTAGCCGTCATCCTCCTAATATTTTAGGATGGTCGTTAATACCCATTAGTCTGTATTGGGTGCTCTGCTGTGTGTAGGTGGTAGAGATTAGGTAAAAAATCTTCGCCAGGCAAGTTCCAGTTATGTACTCGTAGCGAGTTTTAGGGCTTTCCAGCGAATCGTATCTCTGCTTAGGGCGTTGCAGATGGTGCTCATAAAGAAATGTTATGTCTTGTTTTCACCGTTTGTTCACTCATGCACAGATAATGTCTAACACTAGGAAGTTTAGGCTATTTGTGGACTGTATAGCTGATTTTAACCTACAATACTATCCTTTTTCAGGTATTCTGCATTCCCAGACAAAATTGGGCGCTGCGGTGACTAGTTATAAGGAACACAACGATAGCTCCAAATTTATTGAGGCTCTGCATAAATCATTCCTTGATATAACAAAAATTTTATAATTAGGATATTTTTGTAATAGTTTATTTTGAAATATTTATTATTTATTTAAAAAAAGATTTATCTATTTATATAAGCTCATACTTTGTTAAATAATGTTGTAATACTCGTGATATAATATAAATATGTAGGTGCATAGCAATTTTAATTCCATTTGAAGTAATGTAATTGTCTGGTGACATTGAAAGAACCGTTTAGTTTTTGTTGTTATATAGACAGAGTATAGTACGCGACAAGTTGAAATGACAATTTTCTAGTATATCGACCTTTTTTCCATGCAAAAAAAGAAGTTACATTAATTAAATTAATTTATAGTAACTAAAATAAAAATGAATCAGGTTTATTCCGTATAGGCTATTGTGGTAAAACCGCTTATATATATATGACCACACTAAAATTAATATTGTTGATTGCCAAACAAGTAATATTTAATTCATTTTCATCTAAAGCTAGAAATGGGCTAGTAAGAAAATATAACACGAGACTGGGAAGCTATCGAAGTAATTTTATAACTCAACAAACAACGTGGGCGAGGTTTAAATCAATAAACACGGTCGATATGGGCTCGTGCAGCACTAATAGTAACCTCTAGTAGCAGTAGTCCGGTTGTTAGTTCGGTTGACCGGACTACTGCAAATTTTTTAAACAAAACCTTAACTTTACTAACCGTACTGTTACTACTTAATAAGTAGCAAAAGTCCGGTGCTCAATTCGAACCGAACTATTGCAACTAAAAAGTTGCAGTAGTCCGGTCAACCGAACTAACAACCGGACTACTGCTACTAGAGGAATAGTAAAGTGAGCGCGGGTGACGTGCGGTGTACGGGGTGTCACTTCCCCCGCGCCTCATGTCATACCCCGTTTGCCATCTCGAATTGTCGCGTACTGTAAATATGTATTAAAGTTATAAATATTAGTTTTATTAAGCAGAAACATGGAGATAAAAATGCAAATATGGGGGAAAGTAATGTCAGCATTTTCATAATCATGGATTGAAATTATATAATACTATTAAACAACAGTGTAAACGTGTGCCTTTGAAACGTATATATTTACTGTCATTGAAAAAAGTGTTATTAAAATATACAGATTTTTTATTACATCATTCATGAGTTTCATTACACAGTTCTGTATTACCGTACGAATTCAAGTATGGTAGGAAAGTAGGTACTACTTCAGTATAATATGAATAATAAGAATGAAATCTGGGTTCACTTTAATAATCTTTTATATTTAAAAAAAATACGCAACCCGTCCGAATTTTATGCATATAATATAAACACACCTAATGTTACGATTGTTCCATTTAAATTTCATATTTTTGTTTGACCTTCTAAAAAAGTGCAAAGTAAGACTGCGATGCCAACACTTTATATATTTTCCATTAATATACATACACCCCTGTCTCCCTCTAGAATATGTAGAGTAGGCATCTATACTCGTAGGAGTTCAATGCAAAACCAACATACGTAACTCCCAAACATACAACTTAACTGTTTTTAATTTATATTAACCAACCTTACTTCTAATGTACCTCCATTTAAAGGCAATAAATATTTTTTGTATTTGTATTTAACCATAACTTTTAAGTTATGGGTAAGTCTGATGAATACTGTGATATTGTTATTTTGTAGTAGCATATTGTTTTTTAATGTTGTTTTTTTGTAGTAGCTATATGTGAAAGAGAAATAAATAAATAAATAAATAAAATATTCATACAATGAATATGAATACAACAGCGCCACTTTAATTCACCGACGACTGTTATCGATTTTCTTATGTTCATCCTCTAAGAGATACATTCATAGCCCACTCAGATTTTATGTTTATATATATAAAGGTAAACTTTACCACCTTGAGCCTTATCATACTAACAGGTCTTTGTTACCTAAGAACTAATAAGGTCTAATTTAATCTTTCTCCATCTACATATTAAGTTCTAGGTGTATGCATTATTAACTTTCATGATGCAAAGCTTTTTGAGAATTAGTTATACGTCATGGTATTTTAAACTGTTTGCTAGTCATATAAAGCCTGAAGGTAATATTAAATCTAATTTTGGGAAATGTCTATGATGTTACCTACACGCATTGATTTAAGTATATTTATGTCAGTGCCAACGCATGACTATCAATAAATAATTTACTTTTATTTATAAAGATCACACAAAATGAAATGACTGAAAGATGAATACAATAGATATCTGATGCACATTATAGTTGGGTGCAGCCAATAACAACCGAGGCGTGGTAAGGGCTATGAATAGAGGTCCAAAGAATATATCCCTTGATGTGCCAATGTAATATTGTCATGTGTTAATACTTAATTCAAGTGCTATAAGGTTTCTTATGCACTGGCTCAGTCTCCTAATAACTTTGTACTTTTGTACGCAGAATCAACAGCGTTCCAATCCACGATTCAACGCGTACTTGCCATGCTCAACATTGTATTTATTTACCTTATTCTGTAAATACCGTGTTGTGACCTGTTTTTAATAATCAATACTTAGATTAATTAAAATGGATCTAAAGTAAAACTATCTATTCAGTTGTTTATGTGGATTTTTCCGTATCTTTATATAAATATTTAGAACCGCACAAACCTTGAAAAGGAATGGCGGTTAAGACATTTCACCACTGCGCTTGTTAAAATGTCAAAGTTCATCTTCGACTTGTTCGTTGTAGGGTTTGTGTTGTGATAAAAATAATGGTTTTAAAGTGTTACATCTAACTATGTTAAAGAAGATTTAAAACATCCACGCGAGGCGTACTTACAGGTAATCAAAAATAAATAACATTGTCTTTATTTTGATGTAACTTATGTTATTCCTGTAAGGTTTCCCTAAGTCTAAGGCTGTCTGTAAAACATGGATCAATTTTACGGTATTAAATAGTACCTATATTTTATTATAGAATACATTATGTATTGTAGTACCTTAGTATCGTATTGTACCAAATAGAACTACGTCTAATAATCTATTAAATTATATTATTTTGACTTGTAAGGATTAATGATCATTAATTTACCAAAACCTTATGCAGTAGTAATGTTCCCTTTTAATAACCTGTACCTTAATTCAATTATGCCTAATAACATAGCATTCATTTTTATAGTTTATTGTATTAAAACATATACTTATTGTTATGTCAAAAACAGAGGCACCCTAAGGATACTGATGTCTTTAATCCAAATTATGGTAAAATTTGATTAAATTTAGAAGCAAGCAAATGCAATAAAGAAACAAATGCATGCCTAAATCTCATAAAATTATAGCAAATTTTTGAAACAGAAAGCATTAGCCACCCCGCTATTTAGCCAGGACTTACTTCCTGCTAACTATAGATTTCCAATTCTTAATCTTTTATTAATGATTTTACCTCTAATGTTGATGTTAGAGAATACAAGTTGTTGCTTGGCTGGGCAAGAAAAGAGCAATAATTTGGCTGTCATATTATTTGTTGTAGGTATACTTTAACTGTTAGTTGAGTTTTTTACTTCATTTGTGTTCTTTAGTGTCATTTTTGTATTCAAGTCAAAAGTGCTTTGTGGTTTCGGCTTGCTGAGAAAGAAGCACCCAAGAAAACTAAACAGTAAAGCATTTTATTAAAAAACAATGATTTTGATGTACAATATATTAAAAACACTGAAGTAGCTGACCAGTTTAAGACCATGGCATTTAATCACATAAACAATCTTGAATAACTTTTAATTTTTAGCTTTATTTAAGGAGCTTAGTAACAATTGTTGAAGCTCAATAACAATGTGGCATGTGAAATTGAATGAAAATTCTGCCCAATTGACACAGTGGGTACAATTTTGCCACAGACTCTTTTAGAATGAGATTCCGCATCTATTTAATTTATTGTATAATTAAGGATAATTCTCCAATATATTGAGGTACCATATTAAACCAACTAATCCATTTTTCTATAGATGATTTACCTATTTTATGGAGTCAAGTCCAAAATTGTACTGTATTGTAATATTCACATGATGTAATTAAACATTAACTTTTGTTTAACATTATTATGTTTTTACTCCTTATATGAAGACTCATAAAGTTTTCACTCAACTCAGCTTCTTTAAATGAACTTGACCAAGTCATCTATGTACACCTTAGATAAATAATATGTTCATGCACAAAAATGTTTGTAATGCCTGGGATTGAACCCAGGCCCTTGGTGTTGTCTCTACCATTACACCACATGGGTTCTCAAAAGTTTTGCCTGATACACAAAAGTTATTGTTGCAATGTTACATCCTATTAATTTTCTTATGTTGTTCTGATGATAAACTCAATTTCTAATATTTAACTTATTCTTGTATGATTTAACAACCTTGTCAAATAATGGCTTCTTATATTCCTATGTCCTCTGGATGGGGCAGAGGGCATCCACAGTACCTAGGCATCATGTTCGGTCCAGACTGTCAAATAATGGCAGAGATGAGTAAATCCTGGCCAGTATTTGTATAACTTTATAACTAAATTTAGTGTAATCATAGGCAAGCATTTGCACATATCAGAAAAAGGT
Source organism: Leucinodes orbonalis (assembly GCA_019425675.1). Taxonomy (NCBI): domain Eukaryota; kingdom Metazoa; phylum Arthropoda; class Insecta; order Lepidoptera; family Crambidae; genus Leucinodes; species Leucinodes orbonalis. The sequence goes on from PQWD01006072.1 coordinate 62,613, forward strand.
ATTATTATTATTATTATTAAAAGGTATGTTTAGTATAGAGACATGATATCTAGAGTTCTTTTTTATATATTGTCTTGGTAACCAAACCCTTGTAGAACATCTGTTTAAATAATACATTTAGAAAAAAGTTCTAAGTGAATCAACTATAATGCTGAACATAATAACTATGTTGGCCATGATTTTCTTTGATTTTTTAACAGGGATAATTTCATAATACATGGTTTTTGGGCAGCTAACATTAGCTACCATTAACAAAGAACATACAAGAAAAGATTTATACTCATACTACAGATTAATAATATTTGTACCTATTGTATTGTCTATTAGTATTATATCTTATTTGTTCCAGATAATGAAGTTATAACAACAAATCCAAAATGCTGATAAAGGAATACAGAATACCTTTACCCCTGACGGTAGAGGAATACCGCATCGCTCAGCTTTATATGATTGCTAAGAAAAGTCGGGAGGAAAGTTCGGGTGAAGGCAGTGGCATCGAAATTCTAGTCAATGAACCATACGAAGATGGTCCCGGAGGCAAAGGTCAGTACACACAAAAAATTTACCATGTCGGAAGTCATTTACCAGGATGGTTTAAAAGTCTTCTCCCAAAATCGGCCTTAACCGTTTCTGAAGAAGCTTGGAATGCCTATCCATATACAAAAACAAGATACACTTGCCCCTTTGTTGAAAAGTTCTCTTTGGAAATAGAAACTTACTATTTTGCTGACAATGGTCATCAGGAAAATGTCTTCAATTTGTCAGGAAGTGATCTGAAAAATAGAATCGTTGATATTATTGATGTTGTCAAAGATCAGCTCTTTGGAGTTGACTATGTAAAGGAAGAAGACCCTAAGTTATTTGTGTCTCAAAAATGTAATAGGGGACCTCTAACAGATACATGGTTAGAAGATTACTGGCGAGAAGTTCAGGGTAAGCCTCAACCCTTGCCAAATGGTAAATCACTTATGTGTGCCTATAAACTATGCAGAGTGGATTCCGATATTGGGGTATGCAAACTAAATTAGAAAAGTTCATCCACGATGTTGCGTTGAGAAAAACAATGTTAAGAGCCCATAGACAAGCATGGGCATGGCAAGATGAATGGCATGGTTTGACTATGGAAGATATTCGGGAAATTGAACGCCAGACACAACTTGCCTTACAGAAGAAGATGGCTGGCGATACAAGTGATGAACAAGATCTTTCTGAAGAAAATTCTAAGTCTCTAGCTGCGACCATGAGTAGTTTAGAGAAGAATGAAGATATCCCCACTCCTATAGCTCCCAAGAAAAATACAGATAAGAGGATCCAAAAACATTTAACTCCTGAAGGCACTCCTCCATCAGAACACAAAAGTTCCTCTAAGAGTAACTTAAGATCGTCTTCTTCAGGATCCATAAAAAGTCTACAGCAACAAGTAGCAAACTGGCGAATGGAAACAATCGTCAGAGAATCGGAAACCGAGACTGGCTCTGAGGATGAGTTCTATGATTGTGAGTCTTCTTTCAACAAATGGTCTTCTATGTGTTCTTTAGATGAAGCTGATATTGATATCTCACCTACTCAAGGTGATCACGGCCAGGAAGATAGTATATTTAATCCTACTTTCCTGAAGCGTGTGACGTCAGAGCGAGGATCTCGTAGAATGGTGACATTACAAAGTCACCAAAGCATCGACGGTGGAAGTGAAACTCCTGTACACAATTCTTGTCCTACTACTGTGCTAATATTAGTTTTTCATGCTGGCAGCGTATTAGATGCTAATGTTGATATGACAGCTAAGAAATCTGATGTGACAACTTTTAAAGGTGCTTTTGAGTCAGTGATGCGTCAACATTATCCCACTTTAGTGGGACACATATGTATAAAATTAGTATCCTGTCCATCTGTTTGCACCGAAGCACTTGGCGTACTTTCTACATTGAGTCCGTACAGTTTTGACTGTTCACCATCCACTGTCGAGACACCGTCTTTGACAAACGACCTTATTCCTATTGGTGCTATACCATTGATTGCGACTTCATCTCCAGATTATATTGAATCGGTTACGAGAACTATAAATGTTGCTAATGCTGTGTTTAATGATTTTATGAAATCAGATGACGGTAAAGGTTTTAATGGCCAAGTTTGCATTGTTGGGGATAGTATGGGGTCTGTTTTGGCATACGATTCACTGTGTCGTACTTTGCAATATCAATCTCGTCATGACAGTGAAAATAGTATATTGGATACTGAAATTACAATTCCTAATGATCCCCCTGATAATTATTTAAATAAATCACATTTACAAGCGCCCACTCCCAGACGACGTTCGTCTTCGACGAGTGAAAACCAAATTAAGTTGGAATTTGAAGTTAGTGATTTCTTTACTTTCGGGAGTCCCTTGGCTTTAATTTTGGCCTCTAGAAAAATATCTGACGATAAATCACGTGATATTGTTAAACCGCCAGTACAGCAGGTGTTCAATTTATTTCACCCTACTGATCCTGTTGGTTCTAGGATGGAACCCCTTCTATCCGCGAGATTCACTAATCTTCCACCTATAAATGTAGCTAGATACGCAAAATATCCGTTAGGTAACGGGCAACCATACCATTTGATGGAATTGATTCAGAGTCATCCCCAGCTGTTTGGAGATCATTTGCAAATGCCGCCTACGCCTATTTTAAGAAGACTATCTGAAGCATCTGTGCAAAGTACTGTTAGTGGTTTAGTAGACAATATCCCTTTAATAACAATGAACGCCTTACAGCAGAAGTGGTGGGGTTCAAAACGTCTTGATTATGCTTTGTATTGTCCTGAGGGATTAACCAATTTTCCAACTAATGCCTTACCACACCTCTTCCATGCTAGTTATTGGGAGAGTTCTGATGTTATAGCCTTCATACTTAGACAAATAGGTCACTTTGACTTAGCTCTTTATAGTCATTCTGATGACAAAGAATGTACCATGTTCAAACCTGATCAAGAGCGGGAAAAGTGGATGCGAAAGAGAACATCCGTAAAATTGAAGAATGTTGCTGCTAATCACCGGGCAAATGATGTTATCGTCAAGGAAGGAAATCCTCAAACCTTTAGCGCTAGATTTATGTACGGACCTTTAGATATGATAAATTTAACAGGTGAAAAAGTCGACATTTACATGATGAAAGATCCACCAGCTGGGGAATGGGCGGTACTGTCTACTGTTGTCACGGACAAAACAGGCAGAATCTCTTACACACTGTCTGAAAAACAAAGTGTTGGTTGCGGAATATATCCAATGCGAGTGGTGGTCAGAGGGGATCATACCAGTTGCAATTTCCACTTGGCAGTTGTACCACCGCAAACTGAATGCATAGTTTTCAGTATTGACGGTTCCTTCACTGCAAGCGTATCGGTTACCGGGCGTGATCCCAAAGTTAGGGCTGGTGCAGTGGATGTAGTGCGTTTTTGGCAAGATTTAGGATATTTGATACTTTACATAACTGGAAGGCCTGATATGCAACAAAGGAAAGTCGTGTCATGGTTGGCTGAACATAATTTTCCACACGGTTTAGTGTTCTTTTCTGATGGATTTTCTACGGATCCCTTAGGACATAAAGCGGCTCATTTGAATGGCCTTATTAATGAGCAAGGCATAATATTGCATGCCGCGTACGGATCGGGAAAGGATATAACAGTCTATCATAATTGTGGATTGTCTCCAAAGCAGATTTATGCAATAGGTCGTATAAGTAAGAAGTACAGTAACTTGGCTACGACTTTGACAGACGGTTATGCTTCCCATCTAGCATATTTGAAGCAGCCCGGAGCGTCGAGACCCGCTAGGGGCAATGCTCGGCTTCTCGTACCGCGGCGATTGTTAGCTACTGTAAGCACAACCTCGCGTAGCCGTCGTTAGGGGATAATTTCCATTGTGCTTTAAGTATCTTTAACGCTTTTTGGATAATACGATATTATACTGCCCTCTGTAGGCTGAATTATATTATTCCTGCAGTATTGTCCTTTAATTTATTCTTGACATTGTATGGATATTAAGTATATTTTTAACGTAAAATAATAAAACCTATTGAGGTAAAAATATCCCTTTGTGTTCCATCTAGATGGTTGACTAATGACATGCAAATTGTTATTATCTGTACTGTATAATTGTTCAGGTTGTTAAATATTTTAATATAAATAACACATCAGATTAAAGTCACTGTGTACCTAAGTAACTGTAATATATATATTATTCCCTAAAAGGGGCCAAAATCTTTCGGAATTTTTATATATTTAATGTACCGAAGGATTTGGGTCCACGGAATGTGTTTTAGGAAAATCTTTGATGTAATATAAATAGTATCATTTATTTTTGAGAAATGAAATCTACTCATGTATATATTTAGTATTGGAGGAATAAAATATCTCTTCCTTATTTAATTTACCATGATAATACTTTGGAAAAATACGTAAACAATTCAAATCTTTGTTTTCTTACCTGGGCACAACAGAGCTTGTACTTGAATTTTAAAAGTTTTTATGCTTTTTTTACAAGAAAACAATCACCACGTCCGCTCTATTTGGATGGTGTGCATTTCTATTAATACTAATTGTTATCTAAGTAACTTGCATAGGTCTTAAGGAATTTCAATATTAGTAATTTAATCGGTACTTACTCATTTAATAGTTTTTTGTTGATCATCTCAGATATTTAATAATATAAGATATTATGAGGCATTTAATCATAAATTGCGAGACAATTTTTATTTATAATTACATAGTGATTAGAAGGTGTAGTGTAGTGAAGTATATGTATTACCCTTATATAATGATAAACTATAAACCTAATTTTCTTCATACTTAAGTATTTTACCGACGGTAAGTTGTCTATGCAGAATTAATACAAATTAAATATCAATATTTTTTTGTAAAATTTCGATTTTTCTCAGAGATTATTTCTATCTACATATTTCAAATTTAAAAATGCATTATTTTCACTTGAATATATTTTTCTATAAATAATTATGTTAAAGTAGTAGGAAATTCTCAAAAGCATGGGCATTGTATTTATAGTCAGACATATTTATTACTTGGTATGAAATGTCTATGTTGTTTAGTAGTTTTGATTCCAATTAATAATATTATATCAATTTATTATTAGATAATGTTTACGATTGACGTATTTAAATGTCATTAAATATGGCGGCTAATATGTGACGTCAGTCCACAGACATCCATAGAGTATGACATGCGAATTGTCAAATAGCAAAGAGTGTAGTATGTTCTAGATAATTCGCGAACTATGTAGAATGACGTCGACGCTTCGAGCTCAGCGGCCGGACAGGTATATAAGGCGGGCCGACGGGTGCGCCGGGAGTCTTGTGTTCTACTCAAGAGCGAACGAAGAGCGAAATACCTGCGACTACAAGGAAGAAGCGAGTGATACAGCGATATCTAAGGGATCGTCGAGTGTGATATAACAGTGTGAAGAGTTAACGTGTGATTATTACGTGTGTGTGCGGAAAGTGTTGTGTTATAGTGTGCAGTGTTAATTACGGATTTTAGTGCGTGCGTTAATTGATTAATTAGTACGAGTGTAAGTGTAATTAGTGTTGTGTGTGATTAATATTGGTTAATTAATAAAGTGTGTTACCGTGTTATTCTTCGTGTTTGGCAATAATTTATCCGGAACCCCCAGCTCGTAACATTTGGTGTCAGAAGTGGGATAAATTATGCCTGTGCTACCGAAGGAAGATACGGACGTTGTTCGTACTAGAAGCCAGCGACAAGCCGCTATGGACAGGAGCCGGTTTGAAGAGTCGCCATCATCGGGCAGCCCAGCGACTGCAACAGAAGGTGTGCCGGGACCATCTACGGCCTCTGCAGCGTCCACTTTCGATATGGCTGCATTGATGGCGTTGCTACAGGAACAAGCTCGACAGTTACAAGCGCAACTCCAAGCGATAAGGAGGAACAGGCTCGCCGACAGGAGGAGCAAGCTCGACAGTTACAAGCGCAACTCCAGGCTGATAGGAAGGAGCAGACGAGGCTATTACAGGCGCAGCTGCAGGTCTACAAGGAAGAGCAGGCTCGTCGACAAGAAGAACAAATGCTCCTTATCAAGGACATCCATACCAAGTTTGTGAAGGATCTTCAAGAAATTAGGAGCAAGTCGGCCATCATGAGAAACGGATTACGGAAGCTTTCGTCGAGATTGCCGACCTCAAGAAGGAAGTGAAGGAGCTAAAGATCACCAACGGTAGCCCGCTATCCGTTGGTTGCGCGCCTTCAACAAAAGGCGTTAAAGTGCCGCCATTCGATGGGACAACGTCATGGTCGGCGTACAAAGTACAGTTCGGGGTGGTTAAGAAAATGAACTCGTGGACAGAATCCCAGGCTTTGACGGCGCTAACATTGGGCCTAAGGGGCGAAGCATTGTTTGTTCTTGAAACTCTTGGCGACGATGTGACATATGGACAGTTGGTGCAAGCACTGGAATCCAGGTTTGGTGATGCTCATTTGGAACATGTGTTTCGCGCTCAGCTTAAAGAACGGGTCCAGCGCGTTGGTGAGAATTTACAACAGTGGGGATTGGAGATTGAGAAACTTGTTCGTAAAGCATATCGAACAGAGCCCATACTAGCTCAGAAGATATTGGTGCAGGCCTTTGTGGATGGCATACGGGATTTGGAGGTGAGAGCAGCTGTGCGACTTGGACACCACGCTACGTAAGGACGCTTGGCCCATGCGTTGGAAGTGGAAGCAGTGCGACAAGACCAAAGAACCCACCATCAGGGAAGTTGTTGAAACGGCTGATTGTCGATATTTGCGGAGATTTATCCCTAGATGTTATTCCTGTGGGCTCAAAGGCCATCTTCGCTCCAACTGCCGCAAGCAAATTAACGCATGGCGGACTGAACAACATGTAGACAGGGCAGCAATTACAACTGCCCAACAACAGCAGTCATCGGAGAGGGCCAAAACACGTTACGATCGCAACGTAAACAATCAAGGTTTTGAAGAAGGTTCATTGGTATGGCTACATAACCCACTTCGAAGCAAAGGAGTCTCCCAAACTTCAAGCTAAATGGGATGGACCGTACCAAGTTATAACCAAAATTAACGACGTCACGTACCGTATACGCAAGCACCCACGAGGAGCATCCAAGATTGTTCATGTGGATCGATTAGCGCGTTTCTATGGAGATAATGCTCGGGACGAGCATTTCTTGGAAGGGGCAGTGTTACGAATTGACGTATTTAAAATGTCATTAAATATGGCGGCTAATATGTGACGTCAGTCCACAGACAATCCATAGAGTATGACATGCGAATTGTCAAATAGCAAAGAGTGTAGTATGTTCTAGATAATTCGCGAACTATGTAGAATGACGTCGACGCTTCGAGCTCAGCGGCCGGACAGGTATATAAGGCGGGCCGACGGGTGCGCCGGGAGTCTTGTGTTCTACTCAAGAGCGAACGAAGAGCGAAATACCTGCGACTACAAGGAAGAAGCGAGTGATACAGCGATATCTAAGGGATCGTCGAGTGTGATATAACAGTGTGAAGAGTTAACGTGTGATTATTACGTGTGTGTGCGGAAAGTGTTGTGTTATAGTGTGCAGTGTTAATTACGGATTTTAGTGCGTGCGTTAATTGATTAATTAGTACGAGTGTAAGTGTAATTAGTGTTGTGTGTGATTAATATTGGTTAATTAATAAAGGTGTTACCGTGTTATTCTTCGTGTTTGGCAATAATTTATCCGGAACCCCCAGCTCGTAACAATAAGTACAATATTTCATAATGATTACATAATTCCACTATAAAAAAAATGAGTGAAATCCATGATATAAAATAGCTTTAGTCTTATTGGGTCGGTCCGTTATGCCCCCATTCAGGGTTGCCACCGCCCGGTATGCTCCCACATTGAAAATTTTGTTATTACGGTTTACCCCCGGCTGTGTTGCTCCCACAGTTAATCTTTTTGTCATGATATCCGATTCAGTACGGATTAGTTGTAAATTGTTATATAAATAATGTACATACATATAAATAAATAAGGGTTATTTCGATATTACAAATGGACACTCCAGTCTGTTCGTTATATTGAAATAAGCCTTTTTCTACATGCATGTATATACGGAGCAATGAAATGACATTTTTAACTTTTTTTTACGTAGCAGACACTGAAATTACATTTTTTTTAATTTTATGGAGCATTTTTTCTGTCTGTTTCGAGTAAGCTCTGAAAAAGCTGGACCGATTATGACGGAACTTGTATTGGCAGGTGATGTAATGACGCAAATCTTAGGGTACTAAAGTACTACGTAGTAGTACTACTACTTTAAAAGCTTTTAATTTTAAAAACTATGCCTATTTATATTTAAAACATGATACAAAAAAATTAAGATTACATTAAAAACACTTTTGTTTTCAACAGTTGCTTAAGAGTCTTGCTAAAAAGAAAATGGGTGCAACATGGCTGGGGGTAAACCGGAATAACAAATTATTTAATGTGTGGGCATACCGGCCGGAGGCAGTCCGGAATGGGGGCATAACGGTCGGACCCGTCTCATTAATGAAATTGGTTACTCTTCTATTGACTGATTTTATATTGAACTTACTTCAAATTTACATCTTGAGTATATACTTATCTATAAATGTCTAAATAACAACACCCAAAATGCAATATAGAGTACATACATTTGTGATTATTCATTTTGTATAGAAAATTATATGCATTATTAATGTTTGATAAAAAAAAGTTAAGAATATTTTTCTAGTTAATATCTTTTAGGTTCTGGATCAATTAACCTCGTTGTTTGAAAAATATAATTATTACTAATTACATTAATAAAATTTAATTATTGTTTGAAGATGCTGTCCTGTAAATGGGCATATTTGTCTCTCTATCAATATGTTATCATTATCATAGAAATAATGTTTAATATTTAATGTAACAAGTTATTTGTGTAAAAATTAACATATAAAAGATAATCAACACCTAAACGTTCCTCGATAAATATTCATAATTATATAGTGCCAATATGGCTACAAATTTTCCAATTATGTGCAATAATTATCATATTTTCGAATATTTATTAGTATACATCATACCTTTTTGATGTTTAATGGTACATATTTATATATTATTCTATTATTTATTTTACGACTAATCATTTTTAGATTAATAAATGCATCATTTTTAAATAATATTCATTTTAACTCTCGTTTTTAAAATCAATATTAAGTTAATAGTAACTAGTCTTATTAGTAGAAAATGTTAATTTATTTCATGTATTAAATGATTTAGTATTAATAAATTATGTATGTGAAATTGATTCTCTTCAAGAAAATTGTCTGGAAGAGATCAATGTCTGATATAAGACCGCCTTTATTGTAGAACTTCATGTTATTTTCAAACTTTCTATTTTAAATATGTATATTCAATAAGGACATTAGTTGCAAATTACTATTAATATATTTTAATTGTTACGTTTGTATCAAAAGCTATGTATTGGGGTGTGACTGTAGATGTAGGTGGTTATGGTAGAAAATGTAGGTATTCTGTTTCATTATACACACTTAATTTTTTATTGGTGTAATAACAATTTTTGCACATAATTATTCTTATTAAATGTTTATATCATTTTAAAATCCTAATAGACCAAGTACTTTGTTAAAATTTTATACCATAACAAAGTGAATACTTGTAACCTGATTTCCATTTAAGCCCATAGTAACCTATCAATTTAGTACAGCGTGTCATGTATCTATTAGATATAACTGCAACCTGTAAACACCGCTATTGTTTGGCTTCATCCGAGGCCGGTTACTCTTCGCTTCATCTAAATATAGCCTGTCGGGTTCTGCTTTGGATCTAACGATCCGGCAATATATAAACGGTGCATCACTCAATACAGACATTGCGTAGGTTTTAAATAACAAAAGCTGTTCGTCAGGTGATACTAATCATATGTATTAATTACCTAAAGTTAGGAACTAATATAAAAGTATTTACTTTCTTATCTTATATGTGTCTATGGTAAATAAACTGATGGAGTAATGCGATTAGATTAAACATTAAATAATTGACGATCAATATCGATGTGATACATTTATAAGTGTGGTAATGGACGTGCGTCATTGAAGTCTTAAACGTGAAATTTAGTCATTAGTTAATATAAATACAGTGATTGTATATAAACTCAATATGTATGTGCTCTTTAATAAAACAAATCCATTCCGTTTAAGTTATTATTACAATAACTAAGTTTTTTTAGTCTTTAAACGTTTTTATTATTTTTATTCACATAAACGTAATCGTACCGACTTAATTTGGATCTCAGAGATATAATCTCAAGTCAATAAATGAAGCCTCTTTTAATATTATCTTTTGGTGCTGAATCTGTTATTTTATTAGTAATATTTGCTACTCAGTATTCAAGCAATTTTTAACAATATAGTCAATTTAATAAATCAGTGTAGGTATGTTTAAATAAAAAATAATCTTTTGAACTTTTGTTTTCTATCAATGTTAACGTTATGCTAATGTCTAACAGAACAAAATAATAGAATTGCAAATTACACGTTATTTTATTAGTATACCTACATATTATGATATTCCGCTGACGATTGTAGTAAATAACTAGTCGTTGTTACATACTATAAGCTTCTTGATTCGTGTTTATATTTATGTGAATAGCAGTATTTCTTTCTTGATTTAAGTGTCTGTACAAGTCAAAGTATTTCATTAAGATATTAGTACCTATGTCTCGAATCATTCAGTCTCCATAGTCTATTTAAAACTTATAATAATGTATCAAATAAGGAGATAACTCTTGTAGACATTATTTTCAAAGTTGTTTCTTATTTTAACTTTCAAGTGCTGTGCTAGCTTCTAATTCTGTTTTTATTGTATGTACCTATATGTGTGGGTTAATAAATTATTGTTGTTGGCAATAATATGTTTCCGTTACGCAAATCCTCATTATTGAATCCTCGACGTAAGTATAAACAAAAAAACACATTTTATAAAAGATTTATTTACAATGACTTTCAAGCTACATAGCTTTTATTTGACAATACAAAAATTCGAATTAAAATAAACATCTTCAATGCACATGGCATTGGTTACAAGAAAAATAACAATAATACCTTCTTAATTTACACGCATCTCACTTTCATCAGTAAAAGAACAGGAACAAAATACAACATTTTGGAATTTTCTTAGAATAACAATGTGTGTACTTCACGAATAGAACACCGCACACATCAATATACTAATACATTAAATTCAGTTAAATTAGACAACTAGTCGCTTCAAATATAATAAGTAGATCGCCAAAGGTTGCTCTGTATATTTTTATTTTCGACAAATATTCTTTATTATATTTTCGTTGGACACATGATTTTACACATGGCAATAACTATCCGCTTAACTTAGAGATCATGTATATTGCCTTCGCCCACGTAATTAGGCATATGATGATGAGCCTGATCGCCTTGGCTATACTGAATAATCAAAATCAGCCCATAACGAACCACTGCAGGGCATAGTCCATTAGGAGATTTCCCTTTACTAAATAATTCATATTTACTCTTTTGGTACTACCAAAGAGTAAGGAGACGAAGAATAAAAAGTCGGCATCATTAAAAAAGTAAAAGCCCACAATCAGCCCCATGGCGACCACTTAGTCTACATGTACAAAAACGCTAAAAATAAAATATAAATATTTCGAAATTAATCACTAGTGATTTACTAGAATTCAGTTTAGTTATAATTACTAACAATTGACTGACAACATTAAGGTTAAGCTATTTACCCAAAACAAAAGTTGATCAGTTTTTTTTCCTATGACTAACAAATAGGCTACTCTATAGGTAGGTACATATATTATACAGACAGATTCCATTAATGTAATCCAAATTTCTGTCATGCCATTCAACCGGTATAAACAAAAGCAAATTTATATGAATGAAGAGTAAGTGTACATAAATAAAATACCTCTGTATAAACCATTGTTTTATCAAGACAAATTTAAACTACAGACCTAAGCCGGTCACAGCCTCTCGATTCACACAAAGTATAATAATGTATTAAAAAAAATACTTTTTCTATTAATTTTACCGAAAATCGGCGCTTTAGTATAAATACTCTCAGATGAGAGCGACCAAGTCATAAAACATTTTTTTTACGGATTAACAATAGAATAGTGCGTTAACATGATTTCTTTAAAATGTATATTTCATTCAATGTAACCCTTTCATGTCAAAATACATGAGTAGTAAAAAATTTCATTTTCATCACATTAGATTTTTATTAATTAAATTTAATATAGGATAAGATAGAAAATGTACGTGAAGTGTCGAGTCGCAAACAATTATATCGTATCAAAACCACATTATATACGATGATAACACGACACTTTGAGATCTAATTGTACTCCCATAGGTCACTTATACGTAATATAAAAAAACAAGATACCTATAATATTTGACATACCTAGATTAAACTACACATTTGTATACAAAAAGTTATTCAATATTTCGTTCATAAGAATCTTTTCATTATTATTGTGTATTTAATTATGGGAATCTTAAAATTCGCGTATTTCCTTTATTTAATTTTATTTCTGGTATACTGACAATAGTATCAAATATTTACTTATACATGAGTGATGATAAGGGTATATCAAAGATTAGTTAAATGTTAAATAATGACTTTAGCCTATCTAGGTATTATTTTTAAGTGATAAGCTCAGAAATCAATGATCCAATAAAAAAGGAACTTATTGAATAATTCTACGACGAGAAATTGTACCAGTAAAATAAACAATCCTGTGGATACAAAAATCTATAAAAAAGGCGCGATGTAGATCGCCTATGAGATAGAAGTAATTGCCTTGGTGTTGTAGCAGACGTATCAACCATTACACCAGATGGATCGTCATAAAAAAACCTAACATTTTAATATTAATTTTAACTTCTGAGCTTATGCACATAGGCATATTTCAAAACTGATTTATACCAAAATGAAATCATTTCGGTTTAAACTACATTATCTAACAATTTAAGATTAAACCTTGGAATGTATAATATCCAGAAAAAAAACTTTGTTTCTTATTAGAGTAATGTTTTATAGTAATAAAATTGCGTGCATTTTGAGCGCTTTACCCGAATGCGGTGGCAATTTTATAAGTACAAACGTTAAAACTGTGATTAGTCTACAATATAAAGTACTTAGGTACATTCACAACAACAATTTCTTAAATTATAGTAAATTCTTTAACATTCCCACCGCTAACTCTAAAGTATGTAAGAATCTAGCTTTCTCTTATGTGTAAGTACATTTTAAGATGTTTTCTTCATCTAAGATTGGCACATACATTCATAGATTGTTCACACATTAGATAACCACTGGCAACATGACATCATTATAACAACTAAATTATAAATACACTTTTGTGCATTCGGATATAACATTGAAAATGTTCGTTCACTATTTACTTAAGTAATATAATAGTGGAGCATATCATCACACAAAAATTTTAACATTCAAAACTATATGTAACGAGTATTCGGATTGGCTTTCATAATAGATATACTAATTTCAGTCCACCTTTAATTTTCCATTAAATGACGATATTATTTCTATAGATTTTAATCTTTTTATTATTACTTTTTATCCTTTAAAAACGGCAGTCATATTTACTGAACGGTCGACAATAAAACATTGTCGGGGTGATAATGGTAGTATCTTCTAATACATAAGTCTTATCAACAGGCCAAACCACTGAAGCGCTTTTTTTTTCAAAGCATCAAAACTCATATTTTTAGTTTAGTATTTTAATCGTTATTTATTATATTATTGTATATTTTTTGACGTTCATAAGTGCTTTTTGTAAGCCTAATTTGAAATAAATGTTTCTGACTTTGACTTTGACTTTGATACATGTATGACTTATTTCTTACTCCAAGTAAGATCAAAACATTTTGATAGTTAACCTGATACAACATTGAATTTACCATAAATATCAACATTTCCTCTTTTATCTAAGTTTACATTGTGTAACAGATTTCGCTTCTTAAACTATAATTAACTGTAATACAGTAATATATTTTTACTGACACTGCCTTTCAAAATAATAGATCATGTGGTTCTTGCGGTTAAATAATTTATTTTACTCACATTTCTTTACTTTTAGGGCAATTTTTAGTTAAAATTAAATTATTGCTGTTACAAAGCCATAAGTTTTATTCGATGCTGCACAATATGAATAAGTTCAACCTATAAACATTATTCAGAAATTGCGAGTTTAATAAATGATATATAATAGCAGCAAACTTAGACAAAACTTATAAAAAATAGAGAAAACTGGGCTCATTTCAGACTAATAAACTTAAAATAAGGCTAAAATCTGCGTAACTTTTTGAAGCGGTATAACTGTTGTGTCAATTTTACTCCTGCGTAACAACACAACTTCACTGCATAAAAGCTTCTTTAGCTGACGTGTCACGTATTGTTTTTTCTTTATAATCTGTATCAGTAATGTTTTATCTGTGACAAAAACACTCTCTTAGGAATGTCGATCCAGCGCCGTCGAGCCATTTCGTTTTATTTGCTATGAAAACAGCGTGGCGTTGTGCGCTCGCGTGAATATTACCTCCTCGTCGTCGGCGGTGGCGCCCTCTGCCGTGGTGAGCGCCACACTGTCGCTGTGAACTACGTGTGGGGACTCGCTGAACTCGTCTAGCTCCTCTATGCCCGCTATAAACAAAAGAAAAGATAAAGTGATTAGTTGAATAAATAATAAAATAAATATCCACAGACATTCATACAGCGCCATCTAGCCCCCAAGTAAGCGTGAAGCTTGTATGGGTACTAAACAACGGATTAATACTTTTAACTTTTTTTTGTAAATACATACATATCATACATAGAAACATCGAAACCAACACAGACTATGCATGGACACACATGGTAGTACTGCCCAGGGATCAAACATTACACCAAGAGTAGTTGTATAAAGTGCTTGTATGTAGTAGTTTCCCTATGAAGGCAGCCACGGAAGACCAGCGTCATGGTGTCTTCTTCACCATGGCTCATACTGAGTGGTATAGTGGTATAGCTGGTGGTGGTCATTTAAAATTTCAGGAAATGATTGTATTCTGCCACATAAGTAGACATTTCTTTCTTAGCGCGTCTACAATAAAGTTAAAGAATCGGAAAACACATCTTCATCAAAGTATTATTTATTATTTATAAACCATGAAAGAAGAACAATTGAGTGTTGCTGGATTCTTCTCAGTAAAAAACAAACACCAGATCCCACCAGTGTTTGGTTGATAATTTACATTCATATGTGTTTTTTAAGAACCTTAATTGTTTACTTTTATCCATTCATGTTTAGTGGTTAGCTAACTATATACGCTAAACACTAAGAAAAGACCACATTTCGGAATTTTATTCTATTCACTTATAATCTGAAGACACGCAGTGCCCCGCCAAGTCGAGTGCCAAGCAAACACTGCCGTACCATCCTTTACAGATCCATTTCGCCGCATTTTCAGGCCCCAATTTGAGAAACCTTCGGATAATACCAGAGCGCTGAAATTTTCGTCATCTAGTAAGATATAAATAAAAAAAAACATATTTATTTCGGAATAAATTCCATATCGTGTTAGTAACAATTATCTTAAAAAACTATGTTAGTAAACGATGCGAATAATAATTAATCGCAGTGTCCTTGAAAAGCTGGAAGCGAGTCCAGTGCTGCATAATGGCACTGTCTGCGTCCAGCCTCGCCGCCACCGTCTGCAGGAGGCTGTTGGTGCTGCCTCGCACCCGGTACACCAAGGACGCAATGCGTTTTCTAATGATAGCCGAGAGGCTATCGACTTCAGCAGCTGCTAACTCCCGATGCACTGCAGTGCCGAGGCAGCCCCATCAGCCCCCTGAATGCGTTATTGTACTGAGTGCGCAGAGCCCTGTACGCCACTTGGGTATAGTTTGTCCACAGGCTGCAGGTGTAAAGGGAATGGCAATAGGCTTTAAAAAGCGTAATTTTAACACCTTTCGTGCATCGTGCAAACCTGCGGGAAAGCATATTAGCCCTAACGCACAGAGCCCTACGCTCCCTCTCTATATCTAAGTCATCCTTTAAAGACTCGGTGACCCAGTGCCCCAAATATTTAAACTTTTGCACTTGTCTAAGAGGAGTGCCGTTGAGCTTGACGGGTGGACTTTATAAGCCCTATTCTTCGTTTTAAAAACTAATAATTCGCTCTTAGTACAGTTGTACCTAAGGCCGTGGGCCTCCACATATCTTTCACAGATGCCGATTAGTTTGTTCAGAGCACTGATTGAGGGGCACAGCAGCACCATATCATCGGCGTAACTTATATTGTTCACAAAGGTACCGTCAACAGAACATCCAACTGCAGCGCTGCTGAGCTCCACAATCAGTTTGTTCATGAACAAGTTAAAAAGTATTGGAGAGCTTGCCCCCCCCTGTCTCACCCCACTCTCCAACCTGTACGAGCTCGATAGTTTCCCAGACCATTTCACATAGTTCTTTTGATGGGAGTACCAGTACTTCAATATTGAGATGTATTCCTGTGGCAGGTCAGTCTCATCCTCAAGTTTTTTCCACAGGATCTCATATTGAACTAAATCAAACGCTTTTGACAAGTCCAAAAATACCGCATACACGGGCGTCTCTCTCGCAGTATAATACTGGACAGTCTGCTTAAGACACAATACAGCAGCCTCGGTGGAAAGTCCTGATCTAAAGCCAAACTGTGCATCGTGGAGTTTGATATTTTTACTCAGCTGTTTCTCAAGCAGTCGGTCCAGTACCTCGCTACAATGGTCGCCAAGGAAATCGGTCTGTAATTGGACCTGTCACCAGCACTGCACGATTTATTTTTAACAATGGGTACAACAACAGACTTCAGCATATTATCAGGTAAGTAGCCGTGACCTAGGCAAAGAGAGAAGAACATAGCTAGAACACGCGGTAGGTGCACACCTGCATGTTGCAGGTGTTCAACACTAAGGTAATCATGTCCAGGTGATTTACCCCTAGTCATGGTTTTCAAAATTGTCTCACATCCTTGGCCCCAATCAGGACTGACTTCTTCCCTCTACATTGATTAAGAGATGCACCTGCCGTTCCATTATTATTACTAGGAAAACCTGCTGCAGGTTCAATCCTGAAGTGTTCTTTGAACATTTCAGCTATTTGACAGGGCTCATTTAACCCTTCCACGCTAACTGGAGCACTTGGCTTAGGACTCAACTTATTTGTGTGTTTCCAGAAACTCGCGAACTTCTTTTGTGAGTGCTCCGTACCTAAAATATCCGTTTTTATCTTAAGCTCGTTATTTTGACACCACTTTAATTTGGCTTTAAAAATATTTCTGGAAACACGCATCCTATCGTATACGAACCCCTCACGTGGTCTATTATAAAGGACCCAGTACTGAAACCACAACCGTGCCTCACTATGAGCGGCTTTCACATGTTTATTCCAACCACATATGTACTTCTTCTTACAGTTGCGCTTATTTTTCCCACTAGAATGTACCGATGCTTCCGTCAATATTTGAATTAACTCATCATACATGTCTGATAATACTGAACAATGATTAGGGTCATTACACAATGTATCGGCGCACTCGGCAAATACAGTGGGAAAGTCTAAAAGTTTTAATTTTGCAGTACAATAATTTGTATATTTATTAATCTGAGAATCATCCCTTTCTCCCCATAAAATATGATTAATTTTATTGCCTTCGTATACTTTTTTGGTACTAACATATTAAGGTCACATTTCAATTCTAGGGGAAAATGGTCTGACCAAAACACACCATAATTAATTGATACACTGCTTACGGTACTCTTAGCCGCCTGAGTTACCACACAGTGATCCAGCCAACTAGTAGTACCGTGACTCTCACTTACATAAGTATAGGATCCCGAGTCCAATCCAAGTAGCTCCATGTCCACACATACCCATTTCTGGTCAGTGCAGAATGACTGTAATTCTACATCAAAACGCCTACCTGGATGACAATTAAGATCCCCTAAGATGTAACTATATTCCGTGTCATAATTATCTATAATTGCACTTATTTCACTTAGACACTCTGTAAATTCTACCAGGTTGGTAGGCTCATCAGTGGGCATGTAAACCGAAAACACAAGAAAAGAGCACTCCGCACTGGAGACTTTTACTGCCACAATTCGATCACTTGTACATGGCACCACCGTAACGGCACTAAACACATTCTTTCGCCACAAAATCGCCACCCCTCCATGGGGCCGCCCACGCAGTATACCTGCAGTTGTGTCGACCGCTGACTTCCCTGTGTACTCAAAATCCTCGTGCACAGTGCCCAGTATTGGAATATCATGCGGCATCAGGAACGTTTCTTGTAATGCTATCAGGTGCGATGTTAGACACAGTGTCCTGACACACTCCATAGATCTAACTAGGGACTTACAGTTAAAGGTAACAAACTTTGCTGTACTACTCATATAAGGTTTGTATTGCTATCAAGATCAGCTTTCGCCTGCTTACTGTGCTTATAATCCCTTTTAAAATCCACAAATCGTCTGTATGACACTCCTTCCGGCCACAAACTGTCATTTAAAAACAATGACAGTTTATTCTTTGGCACGTAAATAATGTAAGCAGCATATTGTTTAGGTTCCTTGGAATTAACTTTTCTCAAACTCACAACAACCTGCGTTTTATTACTAATATAATCCATAATATCCGACTCCTTTGTGTTTTTATCCACATTATTGATAAATAACGGAACTTGAATATCCGCCGCTTTGAATTTTGCCTGTGGATTCGAAGACGCTTTGCCCAAGTTCCGTTACAAAACGATTTCTATGTCTTTTCCGTTGATACATTATCCAATCCTCATTTTCCGCCTTCGGTTCAGGATCTCGGCTTTCCCGAACGACATCTGCTAATGTTGCCTTCGGATTAGTTACGGTGATCGGCGTCGAAAAATGCACCCTATTACCAGTGCATAAGGGCTTCTCCTCTGACTCGATTCTCGGTGACGACGGCATTACTCGGTGACGTCAGCGCTGACGGCGCAGGCGCAGTGGGTGATGTCGGACGCTTGTCGCCTGAGTGAGAGCGAGATGGCGAGTGCTCGATGTCATGGCCGTCAGCTGACACATTATTTGCCGGTATGTGCGGCAATCCAAACGGTCCACTATCAAAACAAATGCTATTTTGACATCCACCGCCTCTTTTAAAATTAACAAATTGCCCCTGTGTAGAAATAATTGATGCATTTCTTGCATTTAGCAAGTCTATCTTGACCTCCTGCAGTTGTTCATGGGTAACATAGGTATCTTTGACTGCTTTAAGTTCAGTTTTTAATACGATAATATCCTTTAGGAGCCTCGAGGCATCAACATGATCGAATGTCAAGACAGGCAATTTCTGTAAATCCTTGGCCACAAAAATCGGCAAATCATCCGGATTGTTTTCTTTGAAAACAGCTATAACATCATGGAGATTCTTGAGAGATTTCTTCGCCTTTTTTCTCGATATTTTTCGCTGTGAAACAGCCGAAAACAATAGGCTTTTGGCTGCTTCAATATCTTCCTCCGTGAAGCTGGTAAGGCACAAATTCACAATAGATTGTTCATCCATCACGTCCTGCTTGTTTTGTATAAAGCAAGAAGTTCACAGATCACTATATTGCACGACGAACATTTTAGCAAGGCCGACATGACTAATACTGCGCGCGCAAAGATTGCGTCTGCTCACTATCGCTCAAGGACGCGAACTGAGATATAATAACATACTTAAAATCCAAAATTCAAGTCTGTAGGTCATTTAATTCCGAGTTAAGCGAAAGCAAAGTTTCGCATTTTCGACAGATAGACACTCCCTCACTCACTCATGATCATCAAAATAGAACTAGTACTTCCCATTAACTCAGAGAGCTGAAATTCGGTACAGAGTTAGGTTCGGTAAAACTATAAAAACTTGGATAATCGAAGATCTGGAGTACCTGGTGACCCTGCTTAGATAACAAAATCATCAAAATAGAACTAGTACTTCCCATTAACTCGGGGAGCTGAAATTTAATACAGAGTTAGGATTTAATAGCTACATAAAGGGAAAACTATATAAACTTGATGAATCGAAGATCTGGAGTACCTGGTGACCCTGCTTAGATAACAAAATCATCAAAATAGAACTAGTACTTCCCATTAACTCAGAGAGTTGAAATTTGGTACAGAGTTAGGGTTTACTGGCTACATAAAGGGAAAACTATAAAAACTTGGATAATCGAAGATCTGGAGCACCTGGTAACCCTGCTTAGATAACAAAAGAGCCCAGCTAAACTATAAGAGATCGACATACCGCCTTTAAACAATATATATTCTACATGGTAGGGCGCTTCATCCAATGTCAAAAATCGGGGGGCACGGTAGTGTCCCCGTCAAGTTGAGCGTTCTAGACCAATACAAACAGACATGTTCATGCACACAAATATTTATAGGTACTGCCCAGGATCGAACCCGGAACCCTTGGTGTAGTAGCCGACGTCTCAACCATTACAGCCCAATGGGTCGTCCAATATTCCTATCAAGTTTCTACAAAAAGAAGTGAAATCCCACCAAAAACATTCTGTAAAATATCTAGCCAAGTCTCGATGGAGCTGCTTGATTATCTCTAAAAAGTAATGAAATCAAGACTAAGGCGTGCCAAGTCTAAGGTTCCTTACTGCGATTACTTTATTATTATGGTTAATGTTGTGAGACTTGGCCGTTGAACATTCTTAATACGTTAGTGGCTTTATCAAGCCTACAATCGACGGGTTATTGAGTCACCGTTTTCCAAGTGGCAAATTTGAATCGTCAGTAGATAGCGGTTCTGGCGACAGATTGGTGCAATGGTGTCATGGAGCACCTGGCTTTGTATCCTTGTGTATTCTTCAACGGCCAAGTCACACAACATTAACCATAATAATAAAGTAATCTCAGTAATTAACCTTAGACTTGGCACGTCTTTGTCTTGATTTCATTGCTTTTTAGAGACAATCAAGCAGCTCCATCGAGACTTGGCTAGATTTTTTACAGAATGTTTTTGGTGGGATTATAAATTTCTTGCAAAATACTTAAACTGTTAATGAATATGTGTTTAACTGTACATACCTGTATAATCAGAGGGAGCCAGAAGCAAATACTGCTCGGAGCGTGTGGGCCACAACAAGTGTGCCATAACACAGAAAGCCAGGCAATCGGCAGAGTATGTTATACCTATAAAAAAATATGTAGGTATTACTTTAACATCCTGTTGGACTTTGTGGCTAGACTAAAATAGCTGGACTCTTATATAACTGCTTAAAATATTATAAACTAGCTTTGCCCCGGAATATAACATATTATCCCGCAGTAAACATGTTTAAAACAAACTTCCCCCAACAAACACCGACGACTTGCGGAAGGTCGCTGGTGGGAGCTGGATGAGAAAAGCGGAGGACCGGAATATCTGGCGCAAAATGGGGGAGACCTATGTCCAGCAGTGGACTGCGATAGGTTGAAGAGAAACATGTTTATCCCGGGTGTC